>PYAF01002492.1:281876-320774 GCA_007407185.1 Glycine tomentella
CCTTTGATTCGGCCTCTGAGATCTCAGTCATGCATCATTTAACAAAGAAATCATGCATCATTTCTCATGCATCTGTTTGTTTATAAATGATGATTTATTCATTTATTGTCTGTGATGCTATTTTAATTTCTGCCAATTATCTAATCATGTTTATTAGATACTTACCCGAGTTGTGTCTGTGGTTTGACACCTGTGATGACCCCAATTAATTTGGGTGAGCAGATGAACAGTGCTAAGCTGAGATATGGAGAAGCTTGGATGAATTGCTTGCTGTGTTCTGGCTTGATGTATGGTTGACCTAGTTGAATGTTGTTGCTTTTGGAGTTATGTTATCTATACTGTAATATTTTGGTGGTGGTCTGTATTTTAATTTGGATGACTGTACACGGACTGTTATACTTAACTATGCTTAAATTACCTAGACTACGTATTATGTTAAATCATTCTAATGTAGCAAAACGTTTAGAATAATATTTTACGTAACCAAATTCCATAGAAATTTTTTTTCCATAAATTAAAAACGTCATTGGTAAAAAGAAATCAACGTAATAAGTTAAAATAAGAAAATTAAACGAAGTCGTTATAACTTGCATCAATATGCAACAAATTTTGTTACTCCATAATGAGGTTGTGGGGATTCAAAATTCATCAATCTACAACATTTTGTTCAACCATAGAAACACAGTAATTTGAACAAATCATTTCTATGGTACCTATGTAACCACAAAGATTAAACAAGATGACATACCATATAGGATGAATTATGATGTAAGCAACAAATAGTGCTTTTGTCATTCTAGCAATCACACTATATCTAAATGTGCTTATTACTGATTGTTAATTAGACTTCTATCCAATTTTTAACCAAGAAAGAAATGAGATTTCTAACACTATGTCCTATTGATGATGTGATTAGTTTCCTCAATTAATGGGAAACCAACTAATAGTAAATTATTTTTTTCTATTGGAAAATAGGAGAAAGAATACTATCATGTACATAAACAAATTTTAATGAGCAGAATAATCACCACTATGGTTCTTCACCACTCTGAAAGTCATAGAAATTGTCAGGTAAAACTACGTTTAAGAGGTGATCAAGATTCAAACTTCACATTTATTGTCCAGGTGCTGGACTACTAGTAGGATTTATGCATATAATTCTGAGATAATGATAATAAGATAAAGATAGATGGTTCTTGGAATTTATACAGCAAAGCTAAGTAGTTTCTAAGGGGTTCTTTGGGACAATTCTCTTCAAAGTAAGACAAATCCAACTCTCATTTTTCAGGATAAAGTAAGTAATCTCAATTATAGATTATGATGCATAAATACAATTCATATCTACTATGTCAACATGATTATTGTAAAATTATATACGATGATACCATATGTGTATGATACATATCTAGATATGTATAAAAATTCATAAAATGTAACAAATAGTATATATGTAACTAAAATTCTACAAACCCAAATTATGAACATACTTCATGGACATGACTAAAACCAAAATTAAAAAAATCTAAATTTTGTCAACATGAATCCCTTTCGACTTTTATTTTATTCTCTACAAATAAGAATAGTATCAGTCTTATTTTTTCCTTGAGATAATCTCATTTCTACCCAATGTGTCAGTTTGTGAATTTTGTCAGTGAGGGAGCTAGAGTTAGTTACTGATTGTTAATTAGACTTCTAACAGATTTTGACAAAGTTATAAAGATAGTGAGAGTCTGAGAGAATATTAGGAGCATTTAGTCTAAGAGGAACACTTATATATATATATATATATATATATTCATTTCTTCTAATATTCAAAGCTTTCTTAATGCTAGTGTATTATAGTATAATATTGTTTAGATTACTCATGAAGAATTTAATTCAAACATTGCCTTAGTGTACAAAAAATTAGCATGCAGAGGCAAGCCAAACAATGTCGCTCTTCCAGCCAATATTCCATTTGAGACCTTAATTTTAACCAAACAACTCATTCACATCAAAAATAGTGTAGGAAAAGATAAACATAAAATTCACTTATACTTGTTCTCAAATTCGACATATAAGAGTGCTCCACTGATAAAAAACACTAAATCAAAATGAAAACCATGCCCATACTTCATACAATCTCAATTACTACCTTACCATAACAAAATAACTTCTTCTCACACTCCAAAAAAATTGGCAACACCAAAAACACATCTGACTAGAAATAATAAAAAGAAGAATATACCAACCAAAAACAACACTAGATTTTTTTTATAGAAGCTTTAGTAAAAAAAATCCTTAAATGTAAGGACATTTAAACCTAGGTTAGGGAATAATGTAAGGACTAGTGAGCAATGTCACTTAAAACTAGGTTGTTGCATTGCCAACGAGTACCACATGAGTATGTAAGGACTAACAAGCAATGTCACTCCAAAACTAGGGAACAATCAAAAACCTGGTTAGGGTTTGAAATGATCAAAATGTGGAGAAATTCGAAAACAAAAACCTTAGGAAAAGAGGGAAACAAAAATGAAAACGTGAGAAAAAGAGGGAAAACAAACTAGAACACAACTTGGCTCACGTGAGAAGAATCATCTTAGAAGAAGCCAATGGCGGATAGGCAGCGACATGGTGGCAACACATGAGAGTGGCGACACAGAGTAAAGGGTGAGAGAGAGAGAGAGTGTGTGTGTGTGTGTTTTAAGTAAGCTCGAGGTATGCCAGAGTAAGAGATCATTTGGAATTATTATCAAAGTGTCAACATTGATATTTAAAACCATTGTTAAGGTATCCTAAACAACATGGATTTTACATAAAATCGATGTTGACTGAGCACGCATAACATCAATTTTTAAAAAAACCAATGTTAAATGTGTACTGACAATATCGATTTTATAAAAATCGATGTAAAGATTTTGCTACTAACATCGGTTTTTTAGAAAAGAAACTAATGCTAACGATGATATTTTATTTAAAAGATGTCACTGTGCATTTTGTAGCATCGGTTTTCATCAAAACTAGATGGAATATATGGTACAAGAGGAAAACATATCTCGTACCGTGCGAAAGTGATATTAGCCGTTGGATCAAAATTTTAAGATTTGTTGAGTAACTGGAAACCGATACCTAGAACAATGTTTTGCGTGTGTGACTAGTTGTGTAATGAATGAAATTCCATAAGTACTGTGCAGACTGATGCAATAGACTTTGGAAACAGAAGTTCAGTAATGGGCGAATGAGCCATGTGATTGTAAGTTGAATTTTTGGTAAGTAATAATATTTTATAGTATAATATTATTATTAGTATTAAAACAATATTATTATCGCACGTTAAAGTTGGATTTTGATGTACTTAGTGCATACATTTTGAAAAAATGAATATATTTTTTTAATGTAAAGTCAATAAATGAATACTATTAAAACTTAGTGCATTCATTTTGAAAAAATGAATATATTTATATACTACAGAACATAATTAAAAAATATAAGACAAAAAAATGTATATGTAAAGTTAATAAATAAATTTATTGTTTAGTTGGAATATAGAAATCAGTAATCACTAATTAGTGTATTTTGTAATATTGTAAAATTTTTGTTTTATTTATAATGAACTATAATATTTTGAGATTATAATCTCAAAATATTATATTTCATTATAAATATTACTAAAATTTCATCATATTACAAAATACACTAATTAGTGATTACTGATTTCTATATTTCAACTAAACAATAAATTTATTTATTAACTTTACATATACATTTTTTTGTCTTATATTTTTTGATTATGTTATGTAGTATATAAATATATTCATTTTTTCAAAATGAATGCACTAAGTACATCAAAATCCAACTTTAACGTGCAATAATATTATTGTTTTAATAGTAATAATAATAATATTATATTATAAAATATTATTACTTACCAAAAATTCAACTTACAATCACATGGCTCAGCCGCTCATTACCGAACTTCTGTTTCTAAATTCTGTTGCGTCAGTCCGCACAGTACCTAGGGACTTTATTTTATTACACAATCGATCACACACGCAAAACACTATTCTGGGTATCGGTTTCCAGTTACTCGACAAATCTTAAAATTTTGATCCAACAGCCAATGTCACTTTCACACGATACGAGAGATGTTTTCCTCTCGTACCGTAGACTCCGTCTCAAAACTGGTATTGACTGGATGATGTTGAATCTCTTTTTTATAGTAGGGCCTATGAGATATGCAAAGGTAGAAAGCCAAATAAATCACATCTCAAGGTCTTTGGTTGTAAGTGCTTTGTGTTAAATAATGGTAAAAAAATCTCTTGGCCAGTTTGATGCTAAGGCCGATGAAGGTTTATTTCTAGGATACTCATTTACTAGCAAGACATATAGAGTTTTCAATAAGAATTCATTAAATATTTAAGAATCTGTCTATTTTTTATTTGATGAATCTAATCCCCAAAAGGAGTGAAAGTTGCATGTTTTTTATCATGATGTAGGGAGTCCAAGAGAAGCTTCTCCAAGGAGTAAAGAGGTGGTGAGCAATAAACCTCGAGAAAGACCCTCATCACAACACAACTTTCTTCCCAAGGAATGAAGAGCACCAAGGGATCTCTCTATGGACAACATCATCAGAGACATAGAAAAGGGAGTAACTACTAGACACTCTTTGAATTTGTTTTGTGAACATACTGCATTTGTGTCTCAAGTAGAACCCTTGTCTATAGAAGAGTAACTCATATGAGTTATGGATAATGTCCATGCAGGAGGAGTTGAACCAATTTAAAAGAAATGACGTATGGGAATTGGTACCTTATTCTTAAAACATGAACATCATCTGCACTAAATGGGTGTTTAAAAATAAATTGAATGAACATGGTTTAATCACTAGAATGAAAGGCAAGGCTAGTAGCCAAGGGCTATAAACAAAAAGAGGTTATAGACTTTGGTGAAACCTATGCACCAATAGCTAGACTAGAGGTCATAAGATTGCTACTTGCGTATGCTTGTGTTGGGGATTTCAAGTTATACCAAATGGATGTCAAAAGTGCTTTCATAAATGCATATAATGAAGAAGTTTATGGTTCCCAACCTACCGGTTTTGAGGATCATAAATATCCATATCATGTACACAAGCTCAAGAAATTTATTTATGGACTTAAACAAATACCAAGGCAATGGTATGAGAGACTTAACAACTTTCTTCTTGAAAAAAAGTTTGAGAGAAAAAATTTGATAAAACACTTTTATTAAAAAGTCCTCATAACATTTTACTAGTGCAAGTTTATGTGGATGACATCATTTTTGGTTTCACTAAAAAATCTCTCTATGAAGATTTTGTGTACAAGATGAAATGAGAGTTTCAAATGTAATGTCAATAATTAGGGAGTTAAATTACTTTCTTGGTCTCCAAGTGAAGAAAATGGACCATGGAACATTTCTCCATCAAACAAAATACTACAAGGAACTTCTCAAGAAGTTTGAAATGGAAAAAAGCAAGGAAGTTGTAACTCCCATGGCTTCTAATTGCTAACTTAGTGCGGATGAAAAAGGAAAGTCAATTGATCAAACAAAGTATAGAGTATCATTGGTTCACTACTTTACTTGACTATAAGTAGACCGAATATCATATTTAGTGTTTGCATGTGTGCACGCTATCAATCTAACTAAGGAGTCTCACTTCTCTATTGTAAAAAGGATCATGAAAATACCTAAAAGGCACTTTAGATGTTAGCCTATGGTACCCTATAGGTTATAAGATTTCTCTAGTTGGATACTCAAATTCAGACTTTGCCAGATATAAACTAAATAAGAAAAAGCCTATGGTACCCTAAAGGTTCTAAGATCTCTCTAGTTGGATACTCAAATTCAGACTTTGCTAGATGCAAACAAGATAAGAAAAACACTAGTGGTATTTTCCACTTGTTAGGTAATGGCATGGTTTCATGGAATAGTAAGAAGCAAGCACGTGTTGCCATGTTTAAGACTGAGACTGAGTATATTGTTGTGCACAAATCTTGTGGCTTAATCAACAACTTTCTAACTTTGGATTGCATTTAGAACATATTCCTTTAAGATGTGATAACACTAGTGCCATTAGTATCACTAAAGATCCTTTCATTCATTCTAGGACAAAGCACATAAAGATTATGCATCATTTCATTAGGGATCATATTCACAAAGGTGATTGTGACATTGAGTTTATGGATAAGACTCACAACTAGTTGACATCTAACAAGAGATAGGTTCTATGTCTTCATAACAAGCTTCAAATTTTATGTGAGTCTAATCTCACTTGAGCCAATATGGGAGCCTACATTCATTTCATGTACATATTCATTTGCATTTTTATGTTTGTTCTATGCATTTGTATTTGTTTGTTTGTTATATGTACATTTAGAAAACATGAAAACCTTTTTAGCATGTTATTTCTATCAAAAAAATTCATTATCATTCATGATAATTGATTACGAGACTTTGTAATTGATTAATTCGAGCTGAGGCTGCTATCTTAGAGTCTTTGGTTCAGCCATTAATTAATTACGCGATATGGTAATCAATTACCACTTGTGCAGAAGCATAAAACCCTTTCTAGGTAAGTTTGTAATCAATTATAGTAATTGGTAATCGATTTAGTAGGATCTAAAATGTTTCTTTTTAAAATGAAAAGACACTTGCTCTATTTTAAATACCCCCTACCTAGACCTAAATCCTCACTTCTCTCTCAATCAACCTTTTTATGAACCCTAAGAGACCATACCTATATTCTCTCTTCTTCCTTAACCATCTCAACCTCTCTTTCTTCCTTTACCCTCAACCTCCATCAATGGTTGAAACCATGAACAAGAGGATAAAGAGCATTGGGCACAAACCAACTACCCCTAAAATGAAATCTAAGAAAGAGAAGGGGTTTGCAAAGGGCAGGTTTGTAAAGGGTGGCTTTTCAAACAAGGGCAAATGGGCAACACGTTCTCCCTCTCACCACCCTCTACAAAGGCCACTCCTTGGTTTTTAAAGGAGCAGTATGAGGTCTCCCACAAGTACAACTATGTAAAGGAGTTGATTAAACCCAAGTTTCTGAACTTGGAATGGTTGAAGACTCAAGGGTTTGTCTTTTCTAAACTTCTCAAGTACCATGGTTTGAAGAAGCTAGTGGAGATGGAGGGCACTTTCTACTCAGAGTTGGTAAGAGTTTTCTACACTACTGCGCATAATGATAGTGAGACTGGATATTTATATGCTAAAGTGAAAGGGAAGAAGATTATGATGACCCTTGAGGTTTGGGAAGACATTGTTGGTTTGTCTTCAGAAGGGATGTTGGTCAATGATAAAGGTCTCCAAGATAATGGAGTAAAATTCAACAAGGTCACCAAATACAAGGCCTTAATGAAGGATCCTTCAATATTCACTACTTTTGTTTTCAAGGGCAAGGGCAAGGAAAGATTTGGAACAAGCCCCATATTGTTGGAAAACATACTTCTGATATATGTGACTGCCTAGATTATTACTCACCAGGGGGAACAATCGTGGATAATTGATAGAGAATGATCTTCTTCTCATTTGCCTAATGCAGGGGAAGATGAAGCTTAATTGGGTCAATGTTGTGGTAGATAACATGCTGAATACCAAGAGGATTGGATCCTTCAAGTGTCCTTATGCAATGTTGATTTCTAGGATCCTTGATCATTTCAAGATGGATACCCAAGTTGAGATATTTGATTTTGTGGAGCCAGAGTTTGAGGTAAATTCCAAGGTTCTCAAGAAGATGGGATACATTGAAGCAAGGGAAGAAGGAGTAGATTGGATACTACCTAAGGAAGGTGAAAGTGTAGCAAAGGCGGCTAAAGAAAAGCCAATGAGTCCTCTTGAGTTGATGATGATGCCAAAGATGGACGAGCTGAATGAATGTTTTGAAACTATATTAGAGCGGCTGGATGATATGGGAGCACCAACTATAGATGATCTTTGACCCTTCCCCTATCTATCCCCCCTAGGACCTCTTGAGAGCCTAGGATAGTTAGCCTCTAAGCTCTCTAGGACATAGTCTAGATCTTATTTTGTTATAACTGTTATGTTGCATTTATTTAGTTACTTTGTCTTTTGATTAATGAAGTATGTAATGACTTGTGTTTAATTGAATGACAGTTTTTTCTTTCTACCTTGTGTGTTATGCTTACTTTTGTAACTTTAATCTAATACGCATTTTTTGGCTTTGTGATGCCAAAAAGGGGAGAAAGATATGATTGATTTATGTATGTACCTAGATTCTATGCTTTTAATAGATACTACTAATAAATTTGTTAAGCATGATGTAGAACAAGTGCAAAAATAAAGAAAATCATCAACACACATAATATTGTTTGGCAAGATCAAAACCAAAAAAGGGGAGATTTTTGAATCAAAGAGATAGAAGACTTGAAAACAAGTTTTAGGATCTTTTGGTTTTAATAATTGTACAATGCCAAAAAAGTTTGTAAAGATATGACATTTGTATTGGATGTTTTTAGACTAGGCATGTTGAGTGTTTTATGAAAACAGTATGAATAGTACACAAGAACTAAGAGGGGGGTGAATTGGTTGATCTTGGAAAATTAAAAATTCTTAAATAATTAGAGTTAATAAGATCATATCACAAAATAATCCAAGAAAGATTTCAACCAATCAAATACCACTACTCAAAGAATACAATGAAAAAAATTATGTTGATTGTGAAATGCAGCACTAATGAATGAAAGTTATAACAACAGAAAAAGGTAAAAATGAAGTAGTCAATACAAGGATTTATACTGGTTCACTTCTCAACCTAGAAAAGCTACATCCAGTTCTTCTAACCAACAAGTTAGAGTTCCACTAACAAAAATTTATTTCTTACAAGCTTTTTACAACCACTCTCAATCACATTTAGATTAAGAACGAGATTTCTAACTCACATAGAATCTCTGTGATCAAGACATAGAGAAAACCTATCTCTACTCTTACCTCTAGAAATACCTATTCTAGAAAAACCTTAAGAAAAATTATTGTTATAGCTACACACAAAAAGAAATTCAAAATAATTCACAACCAAGTTAAATGGAAAGAAACCACTTGATGATCCACTAGTGATGTATGCAAAAGATTACCAGACTTGAATCAAAGGTGAAAGAAACTACTTTAGAACTTTCCTTCCAAAACTTCTTTTGAAACCTTGCCCAAAAAGAAATCCTCTTTAGAAATCTTAAAGCTTGAGGATTTGTGGGTCTATCACAGTTTAACACTTGAAATCTTTTGTTGCTTCATAAAGCTTATGAAAATACTTTGATACTTCGTTGTATCTTTTCAAAACACCCAACAGGTATTTATAGAAATCTATTTGTAATTGTTAGTAATCGATTAATTCACTAATGTAATCGATTAAATTCACTTATGTAATCGATTAATTCACTCATTTAATCGATTAAATCACTCATTTAATTGATTAAAGTGTTCTTGAACTTTCTGGAAAAGATTTATGAGCAATGTAATCGATTATTTCGCAATGTAATCAATTATCACATGAAGTCTTTGTTTCAAACATGCGCCAAGTAATCGATTACAACAATATTATAATCGATTATCACATGAAGACTATTCTGTGATTTTGAGTAGTGTAATCGATTAACATACTCTTGTAATCGATTAAAGTGTTCTTCAAAGCTTAAGTAATAGATTATCATTAGCTGATAATCGATTAAAATTAAACATTCAATCTACATATGCATAAACACCTTAAGTCCTTTATCAATACTTAGAACACAATGCTTTGCATTTTTCTATAAACTTCATTGAAAATTCAAAAGGTTGATCTAAATTACTCGTGTAATCAGATTGGAACTACACTTCCAAACTAATCCCAACTACAATTTACTTAACCATAATCCAAATTCTAAGGCCCCAAAATTAATACTTCACTAAACAAGTGCCAACAATTGTTATGTATGTAACTAGAGAAAATAAACAGAATGAGTTTGAAACCCGGTTGAAAAGGGTGATTCAAGGGTAATTGGGAAAAGGGTAAAGGTAGCAACACTAAATTTCAACTTAGAAAGAGGAAAAATGGAACCTTTTCTAATCTATTTTTCATTTCTAGTCACAATCCTGAAAACCATAAAACCCATTTTATGAATTTGAGATATTCTAACCTTCGTTGTCAGATCTCGTAAGCCCAGTTGGGACTAGTCTTGAATTGGAGTTGCATACCATCGAATCGAATAAGGACTATAAACCTCTATTAAACCCTAAGAATCTGAAGCTTGGTGGAGAAAGCAATAGTGTGGGTCCCACACAACCGCATTCACGCTTGCCTGGTGCCACTACAACTCCACCACATGGAGCGTGGGGAAGTGAATGTCCAACACCACCACCTTCGCATTGTCCATGATGATTGTCGCCTTGCACTTCAGGTCCTGCTTGTTCCACCCAAGCCGCACTAGAGGCGTGTCCGGCTCCGAGCTCTTGTAGATTATCGTGAACTGTTCCTTGTCGCCGAGATCGAAAACCCTAACGGAGTCGTCGGCAAAGACTCTGAGGTTTGGGCGAGGGAGGAATGACACTAAAAATTCATATTAATTATAAATGCACATTGAGAACATCGATTTTTAATAAAAGTGATGTTAAGCGAAAAAACAACATTGATTTTATTACAAACTGATGTTAACTTTGTGCTCATAACATCGATTTTAAAATAACCGATGTTAAGGGAAACTCACAACATCGGTTATTTTACAACCGATGTTAGCAAAAACACTTTACTTACAAAAGTGCCACCATGTTTTTGTTAACATTGGTTTTTATTAGAACCAATGTTAATTGGCCAACGTTAAATCCATATTTTCTAGTAGTGGACAAATAGATAGGGAGTAGTCACAGCTCACCACATAAAACAATTTAATGATTAAGAGTATTTAGAAAAATACATCACCACACATGGCAATCATTTATCACATAATCACACAATTGCAAATATTTTCATAGACATACATGCATTATGATGTGATTTAACTTGAGACTCTATATGCATGTGGTACCAAAAAAACACATGTGAAAGAAGCCCAGCGTTTTGAGTCGCCTTTATAGACTTCAGTGAAGAGATTCTTTATGGGATTATAGTTTTCCTTAAAATGATCGTTGTCTCACAGCTGACAACATGTTCAATGTGTTGATTTCTTAAGGGGAGAGAGAGAACGAGAGAGAAAGACAATAGTATAAACAAACATGTGTTTTTCCTCACTGCTTGTAGAATTTTGGCTCTGAAGAATATTCTCTAATATTCTGTCCTTGCACACTTGAAATTCAAACGTTAACAATTCAAATAAGAGAGGCAAAATGAAATCACAAGAATATGAGTACGTGCACTTTCCTTTTTAGCTAACATAAATCACCAGTATGAGGTTGGACATCAATTATTATTAGTATAAAATGATTTGTGTAAGTGAATAAATCCTTTTGATGTGTACAAAAGAACACAATGTATAAACACTGGTTTTCACAAATGGTTGGACGCTTGTTTATAACAACAAATTGGATGTTGGATAGTACTTATTAAAAACAATTTCCAATTACAATTGGACGATTACTTATAAGAGCATTAGGATATAATTTTGTTACCATGTGAGCTCATTTATAGTAATTCCTATTTCACTTAAAAAATCTATTAGACCATTAATCATTTATATCATTGTAATCATCAAAACATTGAGTATGGATGGATCGTCTAATTATTACATATTGGACAATCCAAACCTAACATAAGTCTGGATACGAAAATGTTTGTTTAACACCTAAGTGTCCATACCTAGAAAAGAAAAAGAAATAATAAAGAGAGAAGTGATAAATCTAATAAAAAACATGATCTGGAAAAAATAATAATTAAGAATTTGGTCCGTTATTTTAAAATATTCAATTTGGTCCCTAAATTTTTAAAAGATTCAATTTGATTATCAATTTTTTTAAAGTGCACCAATTTGATCATTTCCATCCAATGAATCTGATGTCTTTAGGATTGCAAATTCCAATAACGTTTTTGTTACGAATAGTGATGGTTTTTAATCGTCACTAAATTTGTTATTGTTTTAAAAAAATAAAAAACCAAATTGGTGCATTTTAATTGGATGAATATGTGTATGAGCAAAATATAGTGGTGATTAAAAACTGTCATTATTCGTAAAAAAAAATGGTTGTAATTCATAATCATAACTACACGAGTTTAATTGTACACAAAGGATGAAATTGGTGCATTTTAAAAACTTGAGGACCAAATTAATTTTTTTAAAAACTTAAGAATCAGATTGAATATTTTAAAATAATGGACACCAAATTAATAATTAAAAAATAAAAAGTTGAAAGATGCTATGTAATTATCTATATATTAGTACTCTTCCGGATACTGGGAGTGTTAAAGCTGATACCCCGCCAGCAAACATAGATTCAGCCAAATGTTCTTGTGATTAACTTCAAGGCCGGCAATTTAATTAGCGTCATTTACTTGTCAGATTCTAGTTGGAGTGACTTGTGGTATTAGCAAAAGTGTTCCTATGTTCTCCAAGGACGGACCCATTTATAGTGTTTGACTCCTTGAGAATTCAGATATATATAGTAGTAACTTTAACTTGCATTACAATAATAGATATTAATATATAAATTAAATTATAAAATTTATTTTTGCTTGTTACTAAGACAATAATAAATAAATAAATATTATAATCATTCGAATAGATATGTATATTTAACAAAAACAAAATACAAATATCTAGTATATGATTATAGTATTTATTTATCAAAAAATACTTTCTCTTTGTATCAAAGATAAATACCAGTTAAAAAAAAAACAAGCGTTGTGGATCTAAACTTAGTTAAGAGTTCGAACATTCTGAATAAGAAAAAGAGTATTGTTAGTGGTCGTTTATCTTATAGTCTTTTTTAAGACTCCCTTTATGAATTATTAAAAATTATTAAAAATTATCATTTTATGAATGATTAAAATTTATTAAAAATTATTATTTTTGATAGATTTTGTTTTTCATTCAATAAATTTTAATCAATAATATAATGTCTTTGAGGGAAAGTGTCAAATAAAATACTGCTAACCTTCCTCTAACAAAATATGATATTTTGCACTAATCTGATTATTAACAAAATTAATAGATATTTTGCACTAATCTGATTATTACCGATAAGTTTATTTTCTTCAAAACTAATCCATATATGCCGAAATTTAATAATTGAGTAAATTACTTACGGATCCAAAAATTAGTTTAAATTAATGCCAATTTGCCTCGAGATGAAATCCAACAATATATAAATGAAACAATTTGTTCCGTTCTTTTTTAAAAAAAAGAATTTGTTCCATAAACAGATTAATTAAGACAAGTTTTTCAAAAATTTAATTACTACTACTTTTTTTGGGAAAAAATATCACTATACAATGTACAAAATGTGGTATCTAATCACTTCGTATTATTTTGTGTTTTATAAGTTTTCATGACCCTATCTTCAATCACTATACAATGTACACGATGTGGTATCTAATTACTACGTATTATTTTGTGTTTTTTAAGTTCCATGACACATTGATACCCATCTTCACATCACAATAACGCTGCTGTAGGGGGTCTAGGACGGTAGAGAATCTAAGTCCCACAATAACTCCCCTAAACTAAACCTTTGCAAAACATTCACCTAGACACCAAATGGCAAGTTCAGTGTCAATTAATTCCGAGCTCTGAAAATGAGTTTTCGGACCCACCAAACCAAATCACCCTTGTTGGTAGCATGAAACTATGAATCATCCCATTTTCTGCATGCACTTGGCATAAACCCTGCACCTTCCAACAGTCACTTCTCTCCTCCTTCCTTCTCACTTCTCACCAATTACGTTACGTTGCACTATTCGTATAACTATAAACCTCCTTAATTCCAAACCCCCCTCCCTCTCTCTCTCTCTCTCTCCTGTTCAATAATCCTCATCAAAACTCAAAACACTAAAATTAAAACTAACAAAGAAACCATTTTGCACAAACCCATTGAGATGATGACGACGATGAACAATATTGTTATTATTCCGTGGTCAACCATTGGCGTTGTGATTGCGTGGTACAGTTCCAACATAGGGGTCCTCATTCTGAACAAGTACTTGCTCAGCAACTACGGCTTCAGGTTCCCCGTGTTCCTCACCACGTGTCACATGATGGTGTGCTCGCTCTTCAGCTACGTTATTGTTTCCGTTACGGACACCGTTCCGATGCAGCGCGTGCGGTCTAGGAGCCAGTTCGGGAGGATCGTGGCGCTCGGTGTCGTTTTCTGCTTCTCCGTCGTCTGCGGGAACGTGTCGCTCAGGTACATTCCCGTGTCGTTTAACCAGGCCATCGGCGCCACTACGCCGTTCTTCACCGCCGTTTTCGCTTACGCCGTGAGCGCCAAGATGGAGGCGTGGGTTACTTACGCCACGCTCTTGCCCGTTGTTGCAGGCGTCGTCGTAGCTAGTGGGGTAAATGATTTTCATCTTAAATTTTTTTTTTTTTTTTTTGGATTTTGAATCGCTGTATTAGATGGTAAAAAAATTCAGAACGGGAGAAAAAAAATATCAATTTTGGTCTCTTTTGGTTTTTATGGCTCATAGAGGTGTCTCTCAAGTCAAGATTAATCTCATTCGCAATTTATTAAATGGTAAAAAAATTTAGAACGCTAGAAAAAGTATCCATTTTACTCTCTTTTTTGTTCTGTTGGGTAAGATATGGTACCTCTCAATCCACTAAGTTAACACTAATTTCATTCACAGAATGACTGTCGTTAATCTTAGAGGAGTGAAGTGAAGATATATTTGTTTTATGTTAATGCATATACACCTACATTAAGGGAATTAGGGAAATATTATGATATAGTCTCAAAAATTTGAAGGATTTTGGAATTGAAAATCTTTCTCTCTTTATTTCATTCTGTGTTTGAACTTATTCAAGTATTGATCCAAAAAAACAAATGCACTTTCTTTTCTTAGTCGACAAATGTTAATGGTTAGTTTGTTAGTTTTTGTTTGCGAGAACTCTCCATTTTGTTCTTTGTGTCCACTAACAAACCAATCTATAATCTATAATATCTCCTAAAGAAATGTACTCAAATCCTTAAATTTCTCTAGCTAGCTACCATAGAAATTTGATAGATATTATAGACATGGGCATGATCTATGAAGCACGGATACGTGCAAAAAAAAAAAATTCACCGTATCGGACACGCGTCCAATACGGATACGTTACCAATACCCCAATTCGCATATCCAATAGTCAACAATTATCAAAAGGGTATTTTGCGCTCATCTCAGACTTCGACAATGGCACAACACAAGGCAACGCTGCACCGGTACGTCGTCTCGCTTCCTGTCGCATGCCCACCTGCACTAGTTTTCTTAAGGGCCAACCCATCCAGCATTGCGCGTGGGTTTCCCACTCTGCAGGCATGTGGAATCCGAGGGCGTACGGTGTCCCTTTAGATGCATAACTATGTTTACGCTTCACTTTGCTCTGTAATTCAAAGCTCAGACGCTAAAACACAAATATTCAACGCTCCTTCTGAAAAAAGAAAACACGATTTGAGATATGCTTATAGCCTATGAAGAACGAAGAGCACGACACAGCGTTTCTGTTGGGGAAGAAGGAAGAAAAGATGCTTATACATGTTAGGGATTAGGTTTTTCTTTTGGGTCTAATTTGCTTCCTGCACAGCTTTAATTGCTTAATGTACTCCGCTGGTTATTTTTTTATTACTATTTAATACTAAGACGTATCGGGAACGTATCGAAATATTAGTATTTTTGAAGGAACGTCCCGTATTGGAAACGAATCGAAAACGCTGTGCCGGTATCGGTGCTTCATAGGACATGATCGCCTATTAGGACGAGCTTCGTGTGTCTTAACTTTAAACATGACTAGGCTTGGACAAAATTAGAAGACAGAATCGAAGAGATTGAAGTTGACCCCATCGCTCAAAACTCTTCCCTAGCCGTAGGTGTTTGGAAAAGTAGCACATTTCTCACTTTCCTATATACGCATACCAAGCCAATGGAAAATGAACTCTTAGTCCTCTTTTTTTCTTTAACCACCTTTTTTCCCCCTGCAATTTGCCCCCGAGTTCCAAAAGTTTTTAAGCTTTGTTTGACCATTTGCATCATTAGTACATGTGATGTGAAATTTATTGTTAACATTTCTTTTTTGTTTTGATAAGTTAAGATACTTGAGAATTATTTCAGTACTGGCTTTGTCAGAACTGAGCTAATTTCAATTATTTTGTCTATGAATTTGCGTGCATAATCAGTGTGGTCAGAATGAGAAACTTCTGAACATTCCATTCCCTCATGCATATAGAGATAACCCAAGACATGGCTATACAAAGTGAGAGGGAAAGTTAAGAAATCAAAACTTATTGGTGATAATGCTAGGTAAAGAGAGTTTAGCTAAGACTAATAGCTTGAGACAGCATTAGGCTAGGAAAGATGTTAAGCCATGATAGTTTTGCAATCAAAAATCATTTTTACACACTGCACACATTACAATGTAAAACCAATAGTTGAGATTAATTTGAGCATACATTTCTTTAACGTTCAATAGTTTAAAATTAGTTCTATCAACATCAATTCTATCAAAGTGTAAAGAGGCACCTAGTCCAGAAGTTGGTACAATGAGATGAAATTGAGTTGCCATTTAGTGAAGATTCAGGGGAATGTAAACTTAATATCTTGAGCTCATTATTAACATAACAAAATGGCTTGTTTTATGAGAGTCCACATTTAGCCCTTTTTCCTACTTCAATTTCTTTAAGTCACCTTTCTTCTTCTTAACCATCCTATCAAAACAACTGCTAGCATTTCTTGTTTTCTAATCTCTCCAAGAGTCAATTTGTTTTTTCGCAATCTCACATGTAACACTAACTCTGCAGGGTGAACCAAGTTTCCATCTGTTTGGATTTGTAATCTGTGTTTCATCGACCGCTGCCAGAGCATTTAAATCAGTCCTTCAAGATATTTTGTTGTCCTCAGAGGGGTAATGATTCTATCTGCTTTTGTCCTTATTTTAGCATGATTGAATTAAAGAACTTGTCTACTTCACTTGTAAACCAACATAAAATAACTTTTATGGTTTTCAGAGAAAAGTTGAATTCTATGAACCTGCTGCTTTATATGGCTCCAATAGCAGTGATGGTATTACTTCCTGCAACATTGTTGATGGAGGGAAATGTGATTCAGATCACAATGGATCTTGCCAGAAAGGATATCAGAATTTTTTGGTATCTGCTTCTCAGTTCTTCTCTTGCGTATTTTGTGAACCTGACCAATTTTTTGGTGACGAAACATACAAGTGCACTTACCCTTCAGGTATATCCTAACACCATAAATCCAATCTTGTTTAAGGCTTACATTTACCATTTTTCATATGGAAATGACTTGACAGATTAAGGACTCATTTTAACATGTTACCTGCATTTCACATACTAAATTCTAAAGGGAGAAAAATTAAATGAAGCAAACACTTGTTGAGCATTATTCTCAAGATGTTCCATTGAATGATGTTTCTATTCTACCATCCAGGGAATAGTAAACGTTTCTTTGGTATTTGAACGAACCACTAGAATTTAACTTCCTCTTTTCTTGGTATTTGAATAATATTTTTGAAACTTTGGTTTTTAATTGTGTCAAATGACATTGTGTGATCTATGTAGTTGATCTTGTCTAGTAGGATAAGACTTTGTTGTTTTTGTTGTTATTGTTTCTTGGTATTTGGAAATGACCCACTAAATATATAAAGTGAATCTCAATTTGTTAAATCTTTCCAGGTTTTAGGAAATGCAAAGGGAGCAGTTGCTGTGGTGGTCTCAATTTTGATATTCAAAAATCCCATTTCAATGATAGGAATGCTTGGCTATGCACTCACTGTCATTGGAGTTATACTGTACAGTGAAACCAAGAAGAGGTATAGCAAAAATTAGTAAACTTAACAACATTACCAATCAAAGCTGAGTGTGATACCACAAGCGAGAGGGCCAACAAGTTATTATGCATACAAAATTATGACCTTGCAGCAACCACTTTGTTGTTTTTGTTGTTATTGTTTCTTGGTATTTGGAAATGACCCACTAAATATATAACTTGGCATTTACAAATTTTTTGTAATTTTGTTTGTGGATTTTGACCCGTAGGATTTAAGGAATAAATATAGGATCTAAGTATTATTTTTTTATTTACCTGTAAAATTGAGCATAGATGTTTGTAAAAAATATGACAACTTTATCTTAAATGTATTTATTTTTAATTTAATGAAAGTAAACAATTAAACAATATTTACTAATAACATTAAAATATGCAAAATCACAATAAAATCAATATAATAAGTATAATATTCACTTAATATAATCGAACTGTTTATTTAATCAAGAATTATTTATATTATAACAAAATTTACAACAATAAACTATAAATATACATCACGGATTAAATATAATTGGTGATTGTGCACTGATTTCAAATTTATAAGATTTATTTATTTTTCTTTGTATAGATAAAAATGTCAAATATTAATAATAACTTATTTAGTTATTATTAAGTTAACTCAAATGATTGATATAATAGTGTAGGATTCTACTATGTTCATATGTATGTATATAAATGATCTATTCAGTGAAAAAATTTCGTTTGATTTTTATTGTATACAAGATTCCTTTGACCAGCAATAGTCATTTATTGCAAACAAAATTAGTTTATGATCAAGTGAATTGCTCGGCATCCGTCATCTCTGATCCAAGGAAAAAAAGTTATTATTAAGTTACAAATCAAATATTACTAGATGAAAATAGATTTTTTTTTACCGTATAGATAATAATAATATAGTCCGTCCATATTTTAAAACAGGAAATTAAAAGGCATTTGAAATTTTTTGTTATAATATAGCTATTTTAATATCCAAATCAGATACAATCTTAACATATGCACAGATTATTTCTCTTAGATAAAAATATGTTGTTAAAATAGTTAGATAGGAATAAATTTGAATTATTATTTCTTAATATTATACTCACGTTGTTAACATTATTTATATAAATATATATCATTTAAGAGGTGAAATATGAATGTGTAAACAATTGAATGAAGAAATAGATAAATGAATGAATAAGAAATTATTATTCTAATTTATGCATATCTGATTTTTGACATGGTATGAGTCATGACACCCTTCATGAATAAGATGAAAACAATGTAAATACACACAACAATCAAGAGGGGGTGAATTGGTTTAAATTGACATTTTTAAAATCTTTAAAAAATCAGAGTTAAAAGATCTTTATCACAATTAAATCAAGAATGCTACAATCAATCAAACCACTCAATCCAAGAAAACAATTACAAATACTTAACTTGTTGAGTAATAAAGAATTCACCAAGAATCACATATCAAGATAACAAGAAGAGATTAAAGATAGAGATCAACACAATAACTTATATTGGTTCACCTCTCAACAATAGAAGCTACATCGGGTTCTTCTAATCAAAACTAGATTAGAGTTCCACCATACACAAAAATCAATTCTTACAAGCTTTACAACAATCATCCTTTATCAAACCTAGATAAATAATAGAAATCTAAAACCCTATTAGACTCCTAGTGATCAAGACATAGAGAATCATTCTCTACTCTTTTCCTCTAGAGAAACTCACGCTAGAAAACGCTTCAAGAACCCTCTATAATAGTTACAAACAACCAAAAATACAAAAATTGATTTACAAGCAAAGCTAATGGAGAAAGACAATCTGATGATCCACTGAATATGAATGAATATGAGTTACCAAACAGGATTGAAATGAAAAACAATTTCATAACTTCCTCTCAGAAAAAGCTTCTTTGTTGTCTTGCCTAATAAATCTTTCAAACACCATGAAGATTTGAATTTGTGGATCAAGCACTTTAGAACTCAGAGTAACCTTTCTCAATCTCAGAAGGCTTATGAAAACTTTAGAAATTTCGTAGAGTTATAATCTTGTAAGTTTCAGAAAACTCATAAGCTATTTATAACAAACTGATGTAACTGAATGTAATCGATTAAATCGCCTAAGTAATCGATCAAAACTTCATTTGTAATCGATTGAAAACAAATTTAATAGATTAAAATGTTCTTCAGTTTTCTGGAAAGGTTATATGAACAAAGTAATCAATTATTTCGACTTGTAATCGATTACTACAGAGATTTATTATTCCATAAATGAACTAAGTAATCGATTACTGATAAATGGTAATCAATTAACATAGTCAAGTCATGTTCTGTGTTTATACTGAGTAATCGATTACTTAATGCTAGTAATCAATTATTTTGTTCTTCAAAGCTCAAGTAATAGGTTACCAATTAATATGTGGTAATCGATTAATACAGTGAAAAATAGTTTTTCCAAAAACTTAAAACCACGAGCACTTTATTTTGATGCAATCATGAAATCTTAAACCTTTTCACAAACATGAATGCAAGTAAATGAATGTTTATGCAATGCAAATGATCATAGGATGATTCTCTCATACATCAAGTAATTTACAAATGTCTTCAATTGAATGACATGTGCAAAGCTAAAACACTCATCCATCTTCAGCATATATCCTTATTCACCTTCATGATCACCCTGTATTTAACATAAGAGCCATGTTTCTTCTGCTGCAACTAGAGTCTTTTTCTTCCTCATTCCATATTCAAATTATCTTTCTTTTTCACATTCCCATACGTACATTTCATTTTATCTTCTCGTATTAATACATGTATTCCACTTTTCTTTCTTTCAAATCCCTAACTCCCTTCTTTGATGGTCGGTTCTGATTCTAAAATACTCAACCATCTACCTCCTCCTTAACCTTCACCTTCTCCGTTTCCTCTACAAATTATGATTATTATTATCATGAACTTCATCTTTGTCTCGCATAACCTTTGCGTATTTGGTCCCGGCTTGAATCCCTTCGCACCTTATTTCATCGCCAATCACTCCTTTTTCCTTTCCCTTTCCTCTCTGTAAATTACAACCTTGTTTCCCTCGAAGCAGCCTTCCTACGTGAATTGAGGCACCATTGTGATGCCTCAATGAACTCGTTCTAAAGTCTCCACAAACCCGTTTTGAATCCTTCTCGTACCTCAGTTTTGAAGCCTCCATACATGTATTCCATTGGAAGGTCAGTGATGTAAAACTCGTTGCATTGTTCTGAATCCTTCACAAACTAGTCCTAAAGTCTATTGACCTGAGCATGTGATTGTTTTGAATCCCTTCCCTATCTCAATTCTTTATGCACGTATTCCATTTGAAGGTCATTGATGTGAAGCTCGTTGTATTGTTCTCAATTCTTTTTCTACCTCACATAACCAAAGCACCAGCTGTGGACTATCCTGAAGCACTTCCTGAGCCTATTGCTGATCAAAGTCGTTCCTGGAAGAGTGTTTGAAGAAGCAACTGAAAGTTAGGCATAATCGATATTCATACACCAACTTGAAGGGGAGTGTTGAACATAGAATTTGACTTTGAATTATTCTTTCTCTTAGATAAAAATAAGTTTGAATTATTGTTTCCTAATATTGTGCTCAAGTTGTTAACATTATTTGTATAAATATACCTCATTTAAGAGGTGAAATATGAATGAGTGGATAAATGAATTAAAAAATAGATAAATGAATGAATAAGGAATTATTATTCCAATTTACGTATATCTAATTTTTGACGATTTATATTATAACAAAATTGATAGATACATGAGTAATTACTATAAATTAATTAGAATGGGTAATTATTTAAACATGCAATTGCTAAAAAAATATTATATTTAACTGGAAATTAATTACATTATAACAAAATTTACTATAAATAAGTGAGGGAGTATATCTTTATATAATTAATGAAAATGACTTTTATAAATACTCTTTAAACCTCGAAAAGAACCAAAAAAATTAAAATTAAAAATTTGTTCAGGACAACTATTTTTACATATAAATATAAAGATAAAGATCCTCTAACTCACAACTGATGGTAAATTTATAATAAAAAAAATAATAGTTAATTTTTAAAAACCCAAGAAAACACTATTATTTAAAAATAAAGATATTTTTTTTTGAAGAAAATAGAGATATTATTGAACTTGAAATGACTACAATTTTTAATAATTATTTTTACATCTCTTAAAAAATAATTGTTTTTACATATACGATCAAAATTGAAACCTAATTAGAATGTTTAAGAAACTCAACTTATTGATTACTTTGACTTTTTTTAATGAATAAAAAGCATTTATAAAGTGCATTTTTTTTTATAAAAAAGAAAGAGATATATGGATTTTATCCTATTGCACACAAGAATAAATTGTTATTAACATATTTAAGATCAAACTGTCTATTAATTAGTCTCTTTAAACTTATATGTAAGCAAAAATAATTAATTATACACTAATTAAGAAAGTTAACATCATTTAATTTTTTAATCTCAATCTCAAGTAAAAATAAGATTATTTCTATAATAATTTTTATTAAAATTTGTTATCATAAATAAAAAAGAGTCATTGAAAATAAAATTAAAATTAAATAAAAGATATTTTATAAATAATAGCATGACAAAATTAATTAAATTTATTTATATTTAAATCCAACATACAACACTACTTTTTCATATACAAGAGTTTATAAATTGCCAAACAAGAATAATGTTAGGTAACACATGTAACATTAACCATAAGTGTGTGATATTAATTGTCTCGTTGCGACTGGATTCACTGAAGATGGAGTCTAGCATGCGTCACTTAAATAATTTTCATATGATGCGAAACAAATGGTAGCCGTTGGACTAAAAATGTGGAGATGGGTTAAAAGGTGGAAATCGGTTGGGCAAGTGTTTAATTTTTGGTTTTTCATTTTGCACCCCTGTAGCTTATTACGGTATTATCCTTTTTCAATTGTTTTCTTTTTTGTGTGTCTGATTGAAGGTCATTCTGTGGTCCTCCTATACTGTCCAATTTAAATGTGGGTGGGTGTCTATTGTGGGATATTTATGAAAACAGAAAGGAAAAAATGCACAAATAAAAAATGCTTAAAAACAGTAGGTGATATTAGAGCATATAGGCGCCGCCAACAGTCCTACGACAACTTGTAAGTATGTCTATCTCTAACTGTGCACAAGCAGACATGCGATTTTGTTTTTTTTTTTTGTGTTGCTTACCGTAATTTTTTGTCCAATTTGGTTAATTAGAATTTCTGTTCTCAACGGTTTCTATTGTGGGCTTTTTCTATAGCATTGCTAGCCATAAAAGGTATGAGCCAAACCTTGTGGAATGAGAAAGTTGACGTGTTTAAGAAAAGGGGTTGGTCTGACTTGCAAAATTGGTTCCCTGTAGTTAGTTATTGTTTTCATTATTTGTTTTTTCACCATTGTAATGTTTATCAGTATTTTTGCCAGCATACAACAATACTAGCAAAAAATAATAAATAAAAACTTCCATGGCTAGAATAATAACACTCAATCTGCCCAAATGAAGTTCATAATATGATTTATCATGCTTGAAGTGAAGAGATGTTTGTACATTATAAAATAATTAAGATAAAGAAAAAGAACTTAGTTTCTTTCAAATGATAAAAGTACTCATGCAATCCATAAGGGGAAAAAATTAACAACGCGACTCCAAAACTGTTGTAGTACATATTTGGCCACGTAGGAATGATCTACTCCACTATATTTATATATGTGTAGAGGTGCAACACCATGAGCCCCAATATATCCCATTTGTTGTCTGATTAAACTCCTAATATGGTTGAAGGACCAGTTAAGCCTTAGCATAACCTGCTAAGCTTTGAAAATGAACAGCTAAACCAAATAAATATAGGAATTTGCAAGATGCAGGGTTGAAAAAAGACAAAGCAGATTGAATTTGAGTATCACAAAATTAACTTTAAAAAATTTGAAAATAAATTTGTAATGCAAAATGATTAACTGACAAGAAAAGACCCAAATTATTAATGTATTTTACACTTAAATAATACATTTTTAAGAGGTGTCCAAATCAAACACATAATCAATCTAAAGATATTGGGGGGAAAACAACTATTTTACATAAAAAGTATGAAAATGGGGAAAGAAAACATACAAAACAAACAAATAAGATCTCATAGAAGAAGCCAAACAAAAGGGAAAAAGTATGTCGTATTTAGCTGCCATATTTTAACATGTTAGTAAACAATTTATTACTCAGGCTAGTGCATCAAAGATGTCTTTAAGACTCTTAGCAGTAACTAGCTAATAGTTATGTAAAGGGAACTTGGTAATAGTTTTTACGATGAAGGTAGTTAGTCAATTTGTTTTGAAAATGAACAAAAAAAATGGTTAAATATTATAATCTTAATTTTTATGTTCATTTTCTAGCCCTTTCTTTGGTGCAGAATGACACATTTTGATACCTCTTAGCGTCTCACCATAGACTATTAGTGTAAAGCATGTTAAAAGAGAATTCACAATAGAAATTTAAAAAAATAAGTACATAAAGAATACTCAATTACCTATATAATCAAACAAGCTGATTACAATAAGATGTTATTTTCTTCCTTGTACAAAATCCTATTTATTATAGTTGAAGATTGTGCAGTTAGGTTTAAATATGAAATGTATTTATTTTTTTTAATTAGCTGCCATTTATTCCTTGTTGTTCACTTAAATTATTTTTTCAAGTCAATGATGGTTAAATAATAGGATTATTTGTTATGAGGATTGGACTATTGACCTAATATAGCATTGTGTTAAGTACTAGTGTTCTTGTATTGAAAAGTGTTCCTCTATTTCAAGATGATATGCGATATCAGGGTAGGACCACTCTTGCTATTGAGCTAATATAACATACTGTTAACTACTAATAATTTTCTTTGGTAATGATGTTTTCAGTTTGGTTGGGCCACAAGTTTTATTAAACTGTAATTATTATTTGTTTTAATTGTTATTATGTTTTTTTTACAGAGTTTGGGTCAGTTGGGTGACATAATGTTGGAATTTGATGTAAGTGCTAACACAGATACATCAATGTTTGGCTATTATGATTTTGATGAAAATGTAGATGATGAACATATAACAGTGGAGGGTGAAGATGACGAATATGATGAACATGTTCATGACTCAAGTGAGGGAGAAAAAGAGTATGAACAATATAAAGATGATGAGGACGTTCAATCTGAAAACATGGGCATTGGTAGTTATTCAGATTTTTATGAACATGATATCATAAATATAAATAGCATGGTTGATGTTAGGATGTATGAAATGCATACAATTATCATTGAAGATGTTTTGAGCTTGAGTTTTTGTGATTAGGAAATAGCATATCAATTCTATTGCTGGTATGATAGAATTGTTGGGTTTTCTGTGCGAAAGGATCACATTGTAAAAAACAAAAATGGGGAAATAGTGCAACATACTTAAGTTTGCTAACGGACTGTTTTCAGAGCTGAAAAAAAACATGAAGTTGGAAAAGCGAAAACGACGATCGAAGAATGTAACAAGGTGTGGTTGTGAGGCGAAGTGTAGTGTGCATGTTGATGTGCAGAGTTGCAGATGGTATGTGTCATTGTGGCATTTTGATCATAATCATGAATTTTTGGATAGTTTACACTCATGTTTGTTACCATTGCATAGAAAAATGGGAGAGTGATATCATGCAAATTTCAAATTTTAGAAAGGTTGGTATTAGACCACCTCAGCATTATGCCTCATTTGCAAATGTTGCTGGTGGATATCATAAGGTAGGGTTTATAAGGAAGGATACTTATAATCAGCAAGCGAGGATGAGGAAGCAGAAAACATTTGATGCGATCGATGCATTAAAGTACCTAAGTCAATTATGTGAAAAGGATCCAATTATGGCTGTCTCTTACACGGTTGATGAAAGTGAAAGGCTACAACATTTGTTTTGGTATGATGTTGAGAGTTAAATGAACTACAAGGTGTTTGGTGATGTCGTTGCATTTGATGCCACCTATATAAAAAAAAATACCTGTGTCCATTTGTGGTTTTTTGGTGTTAACCACCATAACCATACGATAGTGTTTGCTGCTGCTGTGGTTACAAATGAGACGAAGAACACGTATGTTTGGCTGTTGGAGCAATTCCTAGAAACAATGTTATCAAAACCGGTTCGGTCATTGAACCGGTCGAGGTAGTGGGTCAGTGGGTCAATGGTCCAACCGGTGAGTCAGTAATTGAACCGGTTTGGCTCGGTCTATATTAAAAATTCAAATTATATATAAGTTTATAAATAAAACTAACATTATTTGATTAAAAAAAATTCATTCATACTTCAAAATCCAAATTTCCAAAATAACAATTGAAATAAAAGTTGATACCACAAGTCCACAAATATTAATAAGTCTTGAAATGGAAACACAAATATTAAAGTTAATACCACAAGTCCACAAATATTAATAAGTCTTAAAATGAAAACACAAGTATTAAAGCTAATAGCCTAATATCACAAGTCCACAAATATTAATAAGTCTTAAAATGAAAACACAAATAACATCAAGCCATCAACATGACAACATCCATAAATCATAATTTACATCCAAGGAGCCAATGTAGGGTCAAGTTCAGGTAATCCTTCTTCATCAAAAGAATGATGCTCTTCACCAATATTGCTTTCATTTGGATTAACATCTTCCATGGTGTTGTCGGGTAGTTGTGGCACTGGCACATCATCATCCTCATCTTCATCCAGATTTAATTTATCTATGACAACATCGTTATAAATTCAAATTAGCAATTAACATAAGTACATAACATAAGTGTTACCTAATAAATACTAATGTTATTAAGAAACAATACCAATATCATCTAATGTTGGTTGGATGGACATATTTGCAAGATCATTATGTAAAGCTTCTAACTCTTCACGAGTTAAGAATGGTGGTGACTCCTCCAACACCCAATCAGAATGGTCATCAAGGGTTTCCAAATTGATTGGGTCATAATTTTGTTGCCTTAGACGATTCCTAAATAAATTGATCAAAATGCTCATATATCAACAATTAAAAAAAATCAACCAAAATAGACAAACAATCAAACCATAATGAATATAATGATACCTTTTTGTAACCTCAAGTTATAACGAACATAAAAAAGGTCATTAAGCTTTTGATGCTCTAGCCTATTCCTTTTTTTTTTTAATGAATGTGCTCAAATACACTCCAATTTCTTTCACAACCCGAAGCACTACAAGTTTGACTTAAAACACGAATAGCCAATTTTTGTAACTCTGGAGCACTACATCCATAGCAATCCCACCATTGATCTAGAATAAAACATATAAGTAAATAAATCAAATATATATTTAGGAAGCTAAGATAAATAACAAATCAATAATCTTATCAAAGTATGAAACACTAAATTTACCTGGCATGACTGTGTTTCGTTCACGTATTGCAGCTCGTCTTGCAAAATCTCCTTCTGAATTTTTATATATCTTCATGCCTTCATTTAACTTATCTTGCAACTCAAGATCTCCATGTGTATACCTATCAATGAGTTCCAAAATGCCAGATTGTGTGTTCCTATGCTTCTCAAATTCTTTAGCGTTGAATCTACAAGCTGGATTTAACCAATAACCAGCTGCATGTAGATCTTTGCGAAGCTGTGAATCCTAACGCCTATCAAGGACCTCCAAATAAGGCTCCACTTTCCTTTTATTTCTCTTAAACCTCTTCACCATCTCCTCTCTGGCCTTATACATAGCCTGGTGAAGAAAACCCATGGCAGGTTTATCTTCAGTGTTAACAATACGTAACACATGAACTAATGGCTCTGTAAGCTTCACAATATCAGCACACTCTTTCCAAAAACTAGAGTCCAAGATTTGTTCCACAAATCTTTTAGCCTTTGAGTCTTTGGCAAAAGTTGAGGTTGTCTAGTCCCTAGATGTCACCATAGCCCTTAAAGCATCCTTCTGGGCCAATATGCTTTGCAAGGCAATGAAATTAGTTGCAAACCGAGTTGGAGCTGGACGGAGTATATCTTTTCCACCTGTGTGTTGTCTCATCAAGAATAATGCATAACAATGATTATATATGTACTTAATAATTTTTGAGGCATGTGAAACAATGTCACTTACTTCCTCAAATTTACCAAAGTCTTGCAACATCAAATTGATGCAGTGAGCAACACAAGGAGACCAATATAATTTAGGAAACTCTTTTTTCTAATAACCTACCAGCAGCAACATAATTTGCAGCATTATCGGTCACAATGTGAACAACATTTTCTACTCCAACATATAGCACCATCTCCTTGAAAAGCTTAAACAACATTTCAGCAGTGTTAGAAGCATAGGAAGCATCAACTGGCCTTAAGAAAACAGTCCCTTTAGGACAATAAACAAGAAAATTAATCAAAGTTCTCCTAGAGCGGTCAGTCCATCCATCAGCCATTAGAGTACATCCAGTTTCCTTCCAAACTTCTCTGTAACTATCAACAAGCTTTTTCACTTCATCAACCCATATATTTAGCAAAGGACCACGAATTCTATAAAAATTTGGGGCTTTATACCCTGGACTCATGCTACTAATATCATCAATCATAGGTTGATAATATGCCGAGTTAACTGCATTAAATGGCACTGAAGCATCTATCATCCATTTTGCAATGGCTTTGTCACACTTTTCTGCTATTTGCTTATTTTGCAAGACACTCTTTAAGCTAGGTTGAGATCCAGGAGTTGTTCTAGGCATGAAATAATCATTTACATGATGAGTGTTCTTCCCTTTTTGAGACTTGGAAGAAACTAATTTTTGGGTTCCATATTTCACAGGGTCTTCATCCATTTCAAATGTATCACTTTCATTTGATGGTTCTTGCACTTTTCTTTTCTTGATTTTTTTAATTTGTTCAAGTAATTGCTTCAATTGATGTTGAACATCAGCAGGAACCTTTTGCAAGCTTTTATTTGGCCCTTTTGTCCAGCCAAGTGAGCCTTAAACCTATTAATACCACCTCCCTTAACAAGTTTATCACAATACATACATATGATTATCAATTTCGAACCACCCTCATTAATTTGTTTACAATGTCCCCAAGCTGGATCACTTTTCCCTCAAACATTCTGAGAAGCATTTGGAGTAGATGCTTCTTGAGATGATGGGGTTTCAATCTCTTCCATCTTCAAGTCTAAATGCAAAAACATCAAATGAAAATTAAGTAATTAACCAATTAACCCAAATAAGAATATAACCTATAAAGTATAAAATAAAGTCATGCTGAATTGACCATACATGAGAAAACATCAAAAGTTAAAACTAAAACAAACTTGATAAGTAATCATACGGAAGGTAAAAACAAAAATACAGCTTTGAGGCAATTCTTAGGAGTTAGGATCTTTAGTGCTATTTTATAATCTGAACAGAATTGAAGTTTCACACTAACAAGCCAATATTCAATTATATAATATTTATTAACATAGTATCTTTTTAAGGCAATGAATCCATTTAACAAAAATCCATTTATTTTGTAGGAATTTTGTCACAATCAGAGTATTAAAAGTCAATGAATCCATTTAATTTAACTAACAATTTGGTAGTATTTTATTGTTTCATATACAGCTTTGACTAGTATTAACTTCAATTGAAAAACCTCCAAATCTAGGCTTATCTCGTGACTGAAGCTGTCTACAAATACTAGGCATTATTCAATTCATCACAGCCACAAAATCATTCCATCCATCAAACATATCAGTGACTAAACAATGCAAAGTAAAGCAATTAAAAATGAATTGAAGAATAATAATAATAATAATTATATATACATGCAGAAAAGAAGAGTAACTTGCGGTAACAAAAAAGGCCAAAAAAAACATGGAGACAGTCATTTCACAGGTTACCACACACCAACAATTACAGAAAAAACAAGTATTGCTACCAGCAGAGGAATAATAGAACATAGGAAACCCGAAGCCCTCTAAATTGAACTTGCAAGATCGAGCAGAGGAAAAAGAGTGAAAGGTGACCTCAAACTTAGAGAGAGTTGCGTCAATCCATGACAAGTGATGACCCTAAGCTTTGATGATGCTGGCAATGGAGATGGCATAACCTGCGATGACACGGCGCTGGAGATGTCGCGACCTGATGTGGTGTGAACGAATGAAGAAAAGATGAAGAGCTGAACTCTGCAGCTTTTGCGGTTTTACTTTTGCCATTTGCGTTTTGTTTTTGTCTCTGAAGAGCTGTGATTTTTTTTTTCAGGGCACCAAAACGGCGCCGTTTTGTGCGTCTCCAATATTTTTTTTTTGCTTCATCGACCCGGTCCGGGTCCTAAAACCCGGCCGGGTCACCAATTTTCTCCAAAATCGGCCGGTTTAATCCGGGCCAGGCCGGGCCAACAGCACGCACGATTCAATTGTCAACTCGGACCGGTTCCCGGTTGAACCGGCCGGTTCGAACCGGTTTCAATTACACTGCCTAGAAATCATGAATGGGAAAACTCCTTCGTCGATAATTACATATGAGATGTTTCTATGAAGAATGTCATCAAGAGAGTGTTCCCGAATGCTCATCACAGGTTATGTGCATGGCATTTGACGTGCAATGCAATTATCGATGTACGGGACAAAGGTGTATTAAAATGCTTGAAGACTTTTATGCTTAGTGATATTGAAGTGATTGAATTTGAAGAAAGATGGAGGGATATGGTTGGGAAATATGAGTTGCAAGATAACAATTGAATCACCGAATTGTATGCCAAGAGGAAAATGTGGTCCCCTATTCATATTAGAGGCAATTTCTTTGTTGGCATCCGTACCACATCTCGTTGTGAAGCTTTTCATAGTCATATTGCAAAATATGTGGATGTCAAGTCAAATTTGACTAACTTTGTTGAACAATTTCAAAGATGCTTGACGAATTTTTGTCATAGGAAAATCGTGGCTGATTATTTTTCTAATTATGACAATGTTGATTTGGAGACCAATCTTCAATCCCTAAAGAGATCTGCTGGTGCAGTCCTTACTAAGGAGTTATTTTTGCTTCTTAGACCCACTATTGCAAAGACAATTAGGCTTAGGGTAGTTGATCGCAAGCAGATGACAATGTTTAGTATTTACACAATTGTGAAGTACCGCATTGAATCTAGTTGGCGTGTTTCTTATTGCCCATTATCCATTCAGTTTAATTGTTGTTGCTTGAGAATGGAATCCATGGGTCTCCCATGCAATCATATTGTTTCAGTTTTACTATGCTTAAATATGACAAACTTCCCGAAGTCATTGCTTGTTGATAAGTGGTCCAAGTCGACAAAGGAATCCATCAAAGGAAAGTACCAATTTGCATCATTATATTGGGAATCCAAAGATATTAGTAGATATGCAACGTGTGGAAGAAGACTACGATGATAGTGTAATCTTGTTTTCAAACCAACTTAGGAGGTTAAAGTTGAAGAACAACAACATAGGTCCTCCAAATGGAATCGAGTGTGAAGGAGAAACTGAAAATGCATTTGATGGTGTTCTGGATCCTATTGTTATACAATCAAAGGGATGTGGTCAATCAATGAATGATGAATCCAATAGGCGTAGGAGGATACAAACATGTGGCATGTGTGGAGCAGTTGGTCACAATAGACGAAAGTGTATTACTGGCTCTCAAAATGCACAAAATGGAGTTGGTGGGTATGATATTCCCTTAAGTTAGCAAACTATAAATACTCCTGAACACACCAATGAGTATAATTATCATTTGGTATATAATTTCAACCCTTAGCCTATTTTTTTAAAATGGTTTTTAGCTGTTTTTTATTTATTTAAGGATTTCTTTTTACATATATGGTTTGTTGCAGTTCACAGAAAATCCAGCTTCATTTATTAGTTCAACCAGCCAGCTGCATCCGTGATCAAGGTTGCTTGTTATTTGTGGTCATTTGGAAATATTATCCATTGAAAACATTTTATAAAAAACAACCATTTTGGTAATCCTAATGATATTTACATGTGTTGATTTTAAATGCTTGCAGGTTTCTCCATTTGATGTCTTCTGCTGTAAATGTTTTGAACATTTTTAATAAACATTACCTTTATGTTAAAATAAATCCTATTGATAAGTTACGTTGCCAATTTGTACATTAAAACATTATTGGTGTTTGCTACAAAGTGAGGTGAAACAAGCTTTACTGAGTTTTTGGGCAGTGGATAGCTCAAGTGACATAAGAACTATTGATGGTGTACACTATGTTTGTCGCTGGTTAATTGATGATACGGTGTATGTAATCGTAATATTATTGTTATGATGCATGTTTTTTGCACAGGCCTAAATGCAATTAGTTGTACATATTTCAACCCAATTCCCATTTACTATGTGCACCAAACAAAATGACAGGTGCAGAATGCAAAGCCATGTTATGGATTCATTTTTGTTTTTTGTGAAAAGGCCACGTACTGTTTTTTATATGCAGCCCAATCACAGTTTACGACAAGTAAACTTCATTTGGTGTACATTGTCATGCATAAGGCTTTTTGCTCTTTGCACCTATGATTTCAATGTTGTTGTTATTACTATTATTATGACAAATACTATTGTTATTGTTATTATTTGCAATAGTCAATCATAAAATGAAATGCATTAATGATTCCAAAACTTGTTGCCACATGTATGTTAATTACGTTAAACAAAAATTCAGTTAATGACATCAAAATAGTACAAATTATTTGTTATAGTACTAATTTCACTAATGTCATTTTGATAACTAAAATTACTAATTACAATTTTGTATAAACAACGAAAAAATCGTAATTTTATATAACCAACTGAAATTATACAATTTTGATGATAGAAATGCAGCCAATATACAATTTTCATGAAAGAAATGTAGTGAAGCATGTGGGTTAGTTTTCACAAATCAAGTAGTGTGCAACTTTATATTAAACGATTTTTTATATTAGCGACAACACAGTCTATGTCAAAGGTTTGCAAATCACATGGCAGTATGCAATTTGTGCTTAAGAGAATACAAATATATCAATAGCAAAAAGAAAAATGCAACCAATATTAAACGTAATTACATCATATTTGGCCCAAAATATAAAAATCCATATTCAAAAATCAATATACAAAGGCATAACAGCCTAGGCAAAATATCGTAGCATTTGGACTGTTAGATAACACAAAAAGCATTCGGATGACCATTGTCGTTCTCAATGAATCCCCATCACAAATTCATCCCAATTGAATTTCGCAATGATGACAATGATGCTCGTGTTGTCATTGTGTGGACCAAGTAGCAATGACATCGCAACTTTCATTCTCACATGTTTGTCATCAAGCTATTCCAGAATTCAATTGTTCACCAATAAATGTCATTCTGAAAATTATATTGACATTTTAAAACATTGGAAGAAGTCTTACCAGGCCGTACAGTATAATAACAAATGAGCCTTCCATCTGCATCCACTCAAGGACCCATAAAGTTGAATTGTCGCTGCGACTTTGTTACATTCTATCAAAACACAATCTATTTCAATGCAAACAGATAGTAAGTAATTGTATAAAATCACTATTTAAATGGTCTATGTCCAGGTTACCTAGATCCGTAGTTAGGGATTCCTCTTGGATGCAGGATGTCCCAATTATCCATATTTTCTACACCCCAACCAATGTCTACATTGTCAAACATAGTAGCCAACACAAACGACATTATTTGACCCTGCCATTGGTATCATAAACATAATGGGTAATCAACAATTACAAATTGAAATCTTTATTCTGCTAGCAAAAATAAAAAATGTGTTCTTATGGGTCAGTATACCATGGTCCTTAGTACTTGTTTGCGCTCTTCCAATGATTCAAGTGTCATGTGTGAATCCACGTGGTAGAATTTCTTGTCATGGATGGATATAATCATCGGATATCAATGATTTGTATAATCATAAATTGGGATGTATACCTGAAAAGAAAATGACATTGTGATGAATGTAGTGAATATAAATATTTCAAAACTTAAATTACTATTGTATACCACTTACATGATTTAGGAAAGCATATAAGGGCATAAAATCTTTCCCATAATATTGTAGAATGTTTTTGACACTAGTTTCGGATCACACATCAGCCTGTTACGTTGCAAAAAAAAATCCTAGGTCAACATGTTTAAGCCATCTATACTATGTCGTTGCATTAAATTATAGTACAACACAAACATTATAGAACTCATACTGCAAAGGCCGGAGGGAGACACCGGACATTCTTGTTTGGTCCATTGATCTGTCAGTGTGTTAGTTTTAGAGCCATAAACAAAACAATCTGAAAGTTTTGGAAATCCATCAAAATATAATTAGGTCATGCATCATTCACACCATCCAAATATTAAACAAATGCCTTAGGGAAAAACAAACGTACCTCATGAGCTACAGATTTATTAGGACACAGACTTTCGAAATGCCTGTGAGTGCCAAAATTGTTCCCAATCCTTAAAGTACCTCATTGCCGTTGGTTTTGGGCATGTTATTAAAATTTGAATATTAAACTTCCACAAATAATTATTAAACATCAGTAATGCACACACACATCAAAAGATATGACTAATGGATGGGGTACATTACTAACAATGGGTCTAACTTGGGGTTGAAAATATATGCACAAACATGTGCCTCTTCGACAGTGAGGTTCATGTCTGCAATTGGCTTAAACACACATAGCATACCCTACGTAAAACACATATAGGTTAGGGCAGTTATACTTGTCTACAGTCAAAAAATTGAGAACTATTAACTGTTAATTGTTACGTACATAATCACTATTGAGTTGTGCACGACTAACCTTAGGAAGTACTTCCCCATTTCCCTGTTAGCATTTTCTTTTGGCCATGATCTTTCATGAACACGACTAGGCCTCATATTGATGTCTGTGTTCGGGTTGTCTTTGATTTTAAATTTAGGTTGGTTAAACATATATGGTTGACTATCAGACTTGATCTTCTTTAGGGACCTTACAACCGAGCTACCAACATTGTATGTCTGATTTTGACGTGCCAATGTTGTATCCATGGATATTTTCCCCTGCATTTGGCTGTGTTTTTGAAAATGTTAGTCAAATAATGAAAACAATACCATAGGCATAATAACATTCGAACAAATGAGAATGTAGGTTTTTGTCTTACTGACCTTGAACTAAACACCCCTATTGTAGTTGCTCATGAAAGGTTTCTCCTTACAAGATTCTTCAGAAGTTGTGTGGGTGTCGATTGCCTCCTATAGGCATCCACTTGTGGGTGGTTTAAAGAGATTTTTTTATGGTCACGCATAAACTTCCCTGTGACAAATGTCGATGAATTTTTCAGCTCATGAGCATCTTCATCTGCTGGGATAATTATCGTTTTGATGTTTTTAAAATGTGGTGAAGAAGCACATCCAATAGTTTGAGTTGTCATTTTTGTAACGTCGTGCCTTCCATCGATTTTTGTGTTAAATGAATAAATAGTTTTTCCAAAGGCAATGTATTATGGGTTCTAGAAATAGGGACATGCTCTCCTGTATTGTTTGGAGACCCACAAGCGTCCTCGTGAACTAAGTGGCTTATGGCATTCATAATGGCCTTATTAGTTTCTTCTAGCGCATAAATTTTCTTCTCTAGATATCTTTCCAGCCCCTACAAGAATAAATACACATATAATACATAACACATATGTCCTTCACCAAATGAAATAACTTTGGGGTTGTCAACTATGTATCACCTTTATTCTTTCATCTACAGAGTGTAATTTTTCAATGATATCCATGTCTCCTCTGGAGTTGTTTGCTTTTCCAATTGTAATACATGTTTCTTCACTTGACAAAGGCACCTGTTTAACATAATGTAATAAGTTGAGGAAAAAAGCATTGGTCATTTGTGAATGCAGAAAAGATATCACAAACCAACATAAGTTGGGGTAATAATGTTGAGTGCATGACTTTCCTCTGAAGCTGATGGCTGTTTGGAACAATTGCTATGTGTCCCAGCAAAATGACATTGACCAACTGCACCAGGCATGTTAGCATAAAACAGTGACACCATTTTATATGGGTCATTTTTGGGAAAATGCTACGAAAATGTGTAAACTTGTACAACAAGTTTACCTTGAGTCGTCAATCCCAATAGCAGAGTCCATGTCCATGGGTTGCCAAACAGTCTCCCGATTATAAAACACCAATTGAAACAAATGTTTGTTGACGAACATGATGGTGAACAAAATTGTGCACATGACTGTCATAATGACATTGTACAAGTAGGGTGTAGCATAGTCTAACTGCTACACAGTTATAGGCCCAATTTAAATATCGAAAGACAGGGGTCATATTTCAGGAGGGGGAGATGATTAATTGAAGTGTTGACCAAAATGGGTTAATTTAAAATACAATATGCTTTTAAATTTTCTATTCATTTAACACGACTTAACCAAAAAGGCACAAAGGTTTTATTTTATATTTAATAATGATGTACTTGGTAACATCATTATTAAAAGAGCTCGCTGCCCAACTGTGATATTTAAATATCACATCAGACCTGCAAATCGTTTTTTCAGAAGGCACGCAACCTACAAATGCTTTTGTGCTTCCTAATGTCATGAAGTACCTGTAACATAATTAAATACTGTCCACTATAATTAAATATATTTGCATTGAAAAAACTAAAATATGGATAGCTAAAACACTACTCAGTCAACTAATTTTAAATTGATTTTAGAATAAAGGGAAAACTATTAATAACCTATGATAACTTTTGTGAATATTGACATCACTTTCAAAAAAATCATAATACCATAATAAAATAATTATTTCCCTTTCAGATTTTTGTAAATTACAGTTTCAAATAATACAAATACATGAACAAAAACCCATAAAAATTAATATTATCCAAATTCCAAAAATAACTAATTCCCCTTTCAGTTTCCAATAAATTACAATTTCAAATAAGAAAAATCAATGAACAAAAAACCCATAAAAATTAGAATATGGTTAATTAATTGTAATTTACAATTTCCCCTTTCCGATTTTTGTACATTACAATTTAAAATAACAAAAATACATGAACAAATGACCATAAAAATTATTGTATGGTTAATTCCGAAAATAACTATTTCCCTTATCAGTTTCCAATAATATAAAATTTCAAATATGAAAAACACATGAACAAAAACCCATAAAAACATTAAATATCATATTTTGGATCAAAAAAAGCAAAGCAAGGCGCAATTACCCACCTATGATGCATATGCAATTTGCAGTTACCCGAGTTGAAGTAGCCTGTAATTTAGAACCAAGTAAGATGATATGTTGCACCCATAAGTTCCAGCTGTAGCCAAATTGGATCAGGGTATAGCACGTGGAAATAACCTTTTGCCATGGTTGAAATCCAGATCGAAAACATCCATCCCTAAGTGCTTCATGATGTGACTGTCACCCTATAAAACCAAAATAATACTACTTTCACGACTTAAGCTGTCCAAATATTTGTGAACCACCATCTGGGCTAAAGATCCTTCACATAATGCGTATTAAAAATGCATCACATCTATAGGGGGTTTGTTCATGACATAGCTAATAAGAACCAACAAATACCATACACATTAATTTTTTTCAAAACAATATTTGGAACACGAACTAAACAACGATAATCAGGAGGGGAACAACAACAAAAACAAATTAACTACAAATTACAAAAAATCGTTATGGAACTAAAAACTACAACACCCTTTTACGGACCACAAGACCACGAAAACAACTACACAACAAAAAACACTAAACAGAATGTTGCCCGCTACGCTTGCCCTTGTTTGCCTCCTTCAACATCGCCAATTGCATTTTTAGTTTGGCATTGTCGTCCGTTAAGGCTTGCAATTTAGCGTCAATAGTCAGAACATTGTAGTAGTTGAAGTCTCTTATTTGTTTTCCTGTTCGCTTGCATAGTTCTTGGGCCAACAACACAACAACATCTTCTCTGGCACCATAGTCATGTTTGCCAAACTTTCCCACAAAAATGATGGGCTCTCCAAATGTCCCTTTATCCATATACGCACAATACCTACGGAACTGTAGATTGTTAACAGTATTCACCTCATGCAAGGTGAATTTGGGTTGTTCAATTTGAAGAATGATACAAAGTTTCTTCAGTTATTTTTGCATGTTGTCTTGCAAAATGAAGTCCCCTGACGAAGTGTCCACAAAGTTTCTTCAGGTGCTTTCCCGATAAAAAACAACCACAAAATCGCCAGATACATAGTCATAAATATAACGAGAAAGAAGAAACAATAAACAAAAACAAAAAATGGCAAATGAATTTTATCCATACATATTTTTAATAATAACAACAAATTAATTTTTTAATCAGCCAAACTATTTTCGTACAATGACATCAACAAATTGTGCTATCTTACCATTTCCATTAGTGATGGAATTACTACTATGTTGTTAGGAACCACACCATTATCCAGTCTTCATGCTTAAAAAAATAAAACACCATTATTGTTACTATTTTTTAACTTCAATATTTTGTGTCTTACAAATATACTTTTATTTTATGTAATTTTTTGTTTTTTTCCATAATCAATTTATTATAATTTATGATTATTTTAAAAAAAATAACTACATTTTGTTTATTTATGTTTCCATTTTCAATACTTTTTGTTTAATTTTTATTCATACCAAATTCTTATATTTTATAAAATATAACAATTTATAAATATACTCTTCAAAGCCCACATAATTATAAATTTAAAATAAACACTATATAACAATTTAAATGTCATACATTTTTTAAAAGTATTAATTATGATTTTAAAAAATCTAATTCAAAACATTTCCCATGTTAATATCAACAATCCATTACTTATACCTAACAACAAATCAGAATAAAAATTTAAAAACAAATAAACTAAAT
>PYAF01002492.1:328188-415482 GCA_007407185.1 Glycine tomentella
TTAAATTTTGTTAGATTTATATAAATGATAAATTATTTTTTTAATATTTAATTCATTTTCTGATTGTTGTTTTATATTGATAATAATACTACCATTCTAAAAAGTAATTTAAATATATATTAATTACCATTCTAAAAAAATATTAATTACATCTAATAATTAATATTCCTTCTGTTGTTATAAGTAAAAATAATTAATTACACGTTAATTAAAAATATTAATTAATATTATTTAATTTTTCTAATTTAAAAAAAAGTAAAATTATTTTTAAAATATTTTTTTAAAACTTATTATCATAAATAAAAAGTAATCATTAAAAAGATAATTAAAATTAAATTAAATATATTTTAAAAATAATAATATTAAATAAAAATTAATTAAATTTATTTATATTTAAGTCTAACATATAAAATCACTGATTTTTATGAGTCCAAAAGAATTATTGTTAATTTTAATTAAATCCTTGGTGAATCCTATAGATTACGATGGTCTTATCAAAATTCGAACTCACCCTTATCATGACTCAGCCAGTCAGCCTACAGTCATTAGAGGGATGCAGTTACGAATTATGCAAAACATTAAAAAGGAATTAAAGGAAACTGTGCAAAATGCATTGCATTCTCGCAAGTGGACCGTGCCATCTCAAGGAAATTTTATCAGACAGTATATGAATGTTCAGAAAGCAAAAACCAATAAAATATTTGCATTTTTCAGACACAGAAACCAAGCTTGATACTAGTATTTCAAAAGGGGATCAAAGGGAAGAAGGGAAGGACTCAAATTTGCACACGCAACCTTTGGTTCCTTTCCCAACACTCACCATGGTGGCAGATTCTAAGTCCAAATCCGACCTCTCCTTCGGCAAAACCTTTGCCAGCAGTGCTTTCTCAGCATGTTTCGCTGAGGTCATTCATAAAAGGCTATCTGGGTTTTCTTCTTTTTCGTTTTTTGTTTCTGGTGATTCTCTCTTTTTTCATGATCTTGTGAAAAGAACCATCTTTTATGTTGCTGCTATGTAGTCTTAGTGGCAACGGATCTGGTTTGTTGTATCACTTTCGTGGGTTGCATGGTTCTGAGTGTTTTTTGTTTTGTTGTGGAACAAACCATGGTTGGTAGTAGAGTAATTACTTAATTGTGGTTGGAAACAGCCCCACATATTTTTTTCTTCTGGCAAAATCATGTTAGACATCACCAAACATGGATGTAGATGTCTCCCTCCACTGCTAAACCAAACACAGGAACAGTCTTTGTTAGATGTATTATATGGATCTTTTGTTTCATGCGTTATGGTTTTATGTTGTCTTCTGTAATGTTTATAAAATTCAGGGCTGTGCTGAACAAACAAAACAAGAACTTTTTTCTTTTCCTTCGAGTTTATTTACCTCTTTCTGTTAATAATAGTCTATGTTAGTCAATGCCTCAATGGTGGTCACGGTGGATTTTTTCTGCTGTGACATGATGAAAGGCATGCATATGATGCATTCCTTGCTGTTTGTTCTTTTTCTCAAGGTTCAACATGGTTGAGGAGTGTTCCCTCCTTGATGACTTGTATGACATGACAAAATGCTTGACTTGGAAACAGTAATAGACACTGGATGTTTTGTTATTAATGTAACCGAATTGAACAAGTGGGAATGGGCAGAAAAGGGAAGGAGAGGAATGGAACAATGCTTTTTCTCCCAGTTTGGATGATTAGTAATCAAATGGAATGGACCTCCATTACCTCTTGAATTTGTTTTCTTTTTTTTTTTTCAATTTTTTTTAATCTCCCAAAGAAAGAACTTGTTTCTGTTTCCCCTGTTCCCATTCCCACTCCTCCTAACCTTTAATCCAAATACATTATGCAGATCCAGCTGTTATGCATTTGAACTTTGGTAGCACAAAAGAATTACTTACATACGTGAAAAGTTGAATACTCTTCCAAATTATCTTGTACGCGAAACATCTTTTGCATTATTGGAGGTTTACATGGCCACAGTATTCTTTACATATGTTGATTTTTTTTTCCTGAGATTGATTTTGTTTGTTATATATTTGTGACTGATTTCTTAGTTCTCTACCGCTTTACAATGTACTCAATTACAGTTATTTCCCCAGATTTGTTATTAAGCTCTTGTAATTGAAATAGGTGTGTACTATTCCTTTGGACACTGCCAAAGTTAGGCTTCAGCTTCAAAAGCAAGCTGCAGCTGGTGATGTAGTCTCCTTACCTAAATATAAGGGCATGCTGGGAACAGTTGCAACCATTGCCAGGGAAGAAGGTCTTTCAGCACTCTGGAAGGGCATTGTGCCAGGGTTACATCGTCAATGTTTATATGGAGGCTTAAGAATTGGGTTATATGACCCTGTGAGTTTTGAATCTTGTTGCTGAAATTTGTTCATTTATTTTAGTTTACGTATACTGTTTGCATATGTTATCTTATGATGTAAAATGTAAATAACATGGATTGTTAACAGGTTAAGACTTTCTATGTGGGGAAAGAACATGTTGGAGACGTTCCATTGTCAAAGAAAATTCTTGCTGCATTTACAACCGGTAAATCTCAATGCTGGAAATTGTGGGAATGTTTTTTATATATGCGATTATATGAGTTTCTTTTCTAATCTATGGATTATTTTTCAATTTCTTAGGAGGATCTTGTGTTATTCCTATCTAAATACTCATTGCAATAACTCAATGATTAACTCCTTGAATTTGTCTTGTCAACAGGTGCTTTTGCAATTGCAGTCGCAAATCCAACTGATCTTGTCAAAGTTAGACTTCAAGCAGAAGGAAAATTACCTCCTGGTATTCCCAGGCGGTACTCTGGATCTTTAAATGCTTATTCAACAATTGTGAGACAGGTCTGTGCTATCCAATATAATTTACGGAAGAGAAAAACATATTTGGTTCGTTTTAGTTTGTTATTATTTTTATTCTAGCCTACATCGATCATCTAACACACAGGAAGGAGTTGGGGCTCTTTGGACTGGGCTTGGCCCCAATATAGCTAGAAATGGTATCATCAACGCTGCTGAATTAGCCAGCTATGATCAAGTGAAACAGGTGATTTAAAAGTGACTGGAGGCTAGCATTGTGGACCTAACATTTCTCCTTTATATTTGTAAATAACTATGTCTTTGTTTTTGCAGACTATTTTGAAAATTCCTGGATTCACTGACAACGTTGTAACTCATCTCCTTGCTGGTCTTGGGGCAGGGTTTTTTGCTGTCTGTATTGGCTCCCCAGTTGATGTGGTACTGTATTAGAATTTTTCTAATGAATATCCATTGTTGATTTGGCTTTTATTTTTATTGTCTCACCGTTATATATGTAGTGTGTTAATAAATAATTGTTTCAATATGGTAAGAATTTTGCACTTCATATTCCCTGTTCCACCATGATCAATTAAGAATTCCAGGATGAATAGAAAATGGTAGAATTAATAAACTTTGTACTTGTGTATAATTTTCTTTTTCAATTTTTTATTTGGTTGCAAGGTGATCAACTGAACTTCTTGCTTGTGCAATTCTATCATTCCGGTAATCCTGTTGTTCTATCTTCATTCTGGTGTTTATGCAGGTTAAGTCGAGAATGATGGGAGATTCTAGTTACAAGAACACCTTTGATTGTTTTATCAAAACATTGAAGAATGATGTAAGCTGCTTTCCACTGTTACTTTTTTGCTCTCTTAAGAACATCTACCACCATTTTGCTTTAGTTAAGAGTTACAGCCATTTTTGCTTTATTTACAAGTTACAAGTTACAACCATTAATCATGTGGATCCTTTGTTGTTGTGAGGGTGAATAAAATTCTTCACCACATTTCATCACATCTAATTGTAAGCCCTGGGAATAATCCACAACGTCGCAGGATGAACTGCTTTGTCACTTGTTATCTGACATATTTATACAATCTCATTTTTCATACTTTTCTCTATGTTTTAGCCTTAAATTTGGTCAAACAAGGAGTTATATTGTAAATGTGTATCCTTTATCAAAACTGACGTGCCTATGTAATCTGATGTTTTTTCCAGGGACCCTTAGCCTTTTATAAAGGGTTCCTCCCAAATTTTGGACGTCTGGGATCTTGGAATGTGATCATGTTTCTAACCTTAGAACAGGTATTGAATACTCTGCTACATTTTCATTTTCCTTTCTTTTCTGTGGTAATTTGTCTCCAATAGAACCCATATTATTAAAATAATGAGTCGCATTGGATAAAGATTTCAATAAGCATTTATTGAACAAAAAAAAAAATAACAAGATAAAGATTTAAATTCTTTTTTCATCCTTGCAAATATACTAGTTTTTTGTTTTTAGTTCCTATGCTTTTTTTTTATTTTTATTTTTTTGTTAGTTCTCTCATTTAACTTTTCCATAAGCACCTATAACTATAAAGTGAGAAGGGATTATATATATATATATATATATATATATATATATTATATATATATATATAATACTTATTTCAATTGAAAAATTCTCATTTGCTAGAAATTAATCCAAATCAAGCCAATATCAAGCATGAGAGTTGATTGTTTCTTTTGTTGCATGCACTCCCAAAAAGTCATTTAACTTTTAACCTTTGAATCTGTGTTTACTTGCTCACTTGTATCTTTTTCTATGACAGACTAAAATGTTCGTCAAAAGTTTAGAGTCGTCCTGAGCTGAGTTATCTTGAGAATTTTCTAAGGGGACTGGTTGCAACTGCAAATGCAGTGGAAAATTGTAGAAAATAAAGGTCCCTTTCTCTTCATTCTGCTAACCAGGATGTGGTCGAACATTTTTTTAGGGAGGAAAAATTTGGATAGTAAAATGAGAATATGTTATTCATATATACTAGCTTTTAGCAATTGCCATATATTCTGTGGGATTGCATGCAGTTTTCATGTGATTCTCTTTAAGCTTTATTATGAACCGAGCTTGGACATGTCATGCGATTCTTTTCAAATTTGGTGGGGGTTCAAACCTCAAAACCAATGTTTTATTCATTCATAAATTTAAACAGAACATAGCCCTTGATCAAGAGCAATTGTCTTATAATGGTGGCTGTTATAGTAGTATCAAAATTCACACAATTGATGCATCAACCCTTGTTGACTGTTTGCAAGGCAATATATTAGAGCAACTTTAATTGGGTGGTTCTTAAAATTAAGCAACTTGAAAATTATATTGGAGCTAATGAGTTTTTACATAATTTTTTTTATAAAAGTTGTTTATATAACAACTATTAAGGTTGCTTATTTATCAAAAAAAATAAAATCAAGTCTTTTTACGAGTGGAGATGTATCGAGTCTTAAGTTAAGTACTCAGTAAGTTTTATCACTGGAGTGACAACTAGTGTTAATTTTTAATTGGCAACAAAGGTTTTGCTATAAGAAATTAAGAATCTGAATCATTTTTTGGAGATACCTTTAAATCAATTAAAATCTTTTTGTACAATAGAAATTGATTCTTCCTTGAAAATGAAAATATTTTTTACTCTCAAGTACAAGTATATGGACCATTTGTCCCGGCATTACTATATGTTGAGTCAATATTCTATATAATTTGTTATATGTCGATGTTTCATAAATGGTTACAATTATAGTTCATTTCAATTCAACCCTTGGTGGCACGAGCACTATCTCTTCCATTGTGCCTTTTCTATATAAAAAAATCTTCCACTGTGTCTCTTCTTGAAAACGCGACTACTTAAACAAGAAGTGCCTCATAATCAGGAATTGATATTGATTGTCAATTTAATTACTATAAATTAGCAAGAAAAGTCAATATATTGTTTTATAATGAATATTGTATAAATAGAGTTTTTTTTGTCATTTATTAGGAATTTCATGAGGCATTCCAAATCATGTATAAATCTTTGAAAGGTTAGTTTAATTGATTGAATAATATGTATGAGTTATTGTAAACGTTCTGATACTTCGATTCTTATTAATAAAAAAATTATGTATAAACCTTTCTAAAGAAGAGTAGAATTTAGTGTGTTTCCATTCTATTACTGTTACCAATATTTTACATACCAAAAACAACTTCACGATTGAAGGTTAACCAATATGCATAACTATCATCAGGGAACTAACAAATAACCAACAATAATTTTTTAAAGTAATGTCTTTAAGATGTCATTTTTATATTTTTAATATTTTATAGCAAAAGCAGCTATTGTACTTTCACATATAATTGATATATTAAAATTAATTCAATTACTAAAAGATAAGGCAATATTTAAATTTTAAACTTGTTTTTATATAATAAAGAATCTATTTATTAATATATAAATTTTAAAACATGAATGATGGCGTTAACAAGTAAATTAATATTTTATTGTCACATTAGATTTTAATTGTTGTGCCACAAACTAGTTCTATATTTTATTTATTTTTTCTTTCTCTTGACTAATTTAAACTCACATATCAACTATTGTATAAAATTGATAGAGCATGACTTACTCACGTTTAAGTAGTTAACAACTAGCACAAGTTAGTTATTAACTAACTAAACTCCAAATCCAACTAACTTGAATTATTAGTTATTCACTAACTAACATCCCCCTTAATTCAAAAGATCTTATTATCTAAACACCTAATGCTTCCCTCAGCTTCACAAATATATCAATCTTCAAGGCTTCTATCATTATATGAGCAACTTGCATCTCTGTCTTGCAGTACACGACTTCAATCCTTCCATTGTTGACTTACTCTCAAATGGAAGTTTGTCTCAATGTGTTTGCTGCTGCCATGGGAAACCAGGTTCTTAGCCAAATTGATAGCATACTTGCTATCCAATAATATTTGTATTGGCTTCTTCACTTCAAATCTTCAATTCCTTCAACATTGAATCAAGCCACATAGCTTGACAAGCAACAAAAGACAGGGTATATACTCAGCTTCACATGTTAAGAGTGCCACCACTGGCTGCTTCTTAGAACACCATGAAACTGGTGCCTTTAAGAACTTGAATATGTAACCTGAAGTGCCCTTCCTATTTGTGACTTGTCCCTACACCAATCAGAGTCAGAATAGCTAATCAATCCATTCCCTTGTTGCACTAGCTTGCTAGGAAATAACACACCATACTCAAGTGTGCCTTTGGTGTACCCCAAAATTCTCTTGGCTGCCAGCAAATGACGTTTCCTTGGCTCAAACATGTATCTACTAACCAACCCAAAAGAGAATGCAATGTCTAGTCTACTATTGCATAAGTACATTAGATAGCCAATTAATTTCTTAAACAAGGTTGGATCAAGCCAATTAATTTCTTAAACAAGGTTGGATCAACTTCTTCATCATCATCACTTGCAGCATCTAGCTTCAAAATCACTTCTATTGGTGTGTGATACAGACTAGCTGATACCAAGGGATGAAAATCAGAATAAGAGGGAATGGCAAGTGTATGAGAGGAGAAATAAAAAGAAATAGTTAGTGGATGTTATGCGGTTAGTAAATAGAAGTAGTTAGTGATTGTTATTAGTTAGCGGTTGTTATTGTATTGTGATATAAATAAAGGTGCAGGGGGTGTTAGTAGGGGTGTGGAATAAATAAATCAAATAGAATCATTGTGAGAGACAGTGGTCTCTAGGAGAATAGGAATTTGTCATTCCTAGTTATTGATATAGATTGTAACACTTTTTCTTGATAATAATAGAAGTTCTGCGTAGTATTCAGAAATTGTTGTGACTGCCTTAAGATCCAAGAATTACATTTCTTAGTTTGTACCAAATTGGTCCGACCTACTGGCCTGTTGGTTTTCCAGGGGGTGAAGTATACTCGCGATGACGTCGTCCGATTCAAGGGTGGAGGCTCTAGAGAAATCCATGGCAATCGTGAACAAGAAACTGGATAGCATAGGCAAAACATACGAATATATGTGTGATCTGGTACAGAAGAGGGGGCTGGACTCTTCGGACGAAGCCACCTCCGGGGGTGGAAGTGGCGAATCAAACACTGAAGCCATTTCGGGTAGTTCTTTCACCCGAAGAATCGAACTACCGCTAATCGAAGGAGATGACCCACTGGGATGGATTGCCAGAGTTGAGACGTACTTCGAAATGCAAAGAAGTACCAGAAGATGAACGCGTCCTGATGGCGTTTGTAAGCATGGAGGGATCGATGATAGCTTGGTAAAGGTTCTTGAGGAAGAAAGAACCCAATCAGATATGGCAGCAGCTGAAAACGGTGATGATGAGAAGATTTGGAGGGTGCCATTTGGGTAGCGCCTACGAATAGCTGACACGACTGAGATAAGAGGATTTGATGGACGAATGCATACAAGAATTTGAATCTTTGGTGGCCCAAGTGCCGCCGATAGGGGACGAAGTCTTTCTTGGTTTCTTTATAGGAGGACTGAGGAACGGACTGCGCAATCAGGTAAGAATACATGAACTAGAGGACGTCTTCAGAGCCATGGACCTTGCTCGTGATATTGAACAATCGTTGCGAGCTTCGTGGTCGGGATTGGGATCAAAACCCAGGACGAACATGAGAGGAAGTGGAACGGTATCAACTTTCGCATACAAGACACAACAAGGAAATGGACAAAATCAAAGAAATTCTCTGCCAAAGAGTCAGTGAGGCATACTAGTTCGTGATAAACCAACAGAAAGAAATTCATTTTTTCCATCAATGGACAAGGGAAGTACTGATCAACAACAAAGAGAAATTAACAGGGTAAGAAATCTCCCTTACTCTGAATATTTGAAGAGAAGAAATGAAGAGAGGTGTTTTCAGTGAAACCTTCCCTATTGGCCGATGCATCGATGTGCGGAGAAGAATATTAGAGTCATGATCATGGGCAAGCAAGAATAAAAAGAGGAAATAAAGGAAGATTGCGAAGATGCGCACATACAAGTGCAAGAAATTGAAGAGGATGGAAGTGGAAGTGAGAAAGAGGTGAGGTGGATGGATCTCTCTTTATTCTCTGCAGGGGGCTCACCCAACCAAAAACCATGAAGTTAAAAGGAACCCTGAATGGTAAGTCTATAATGGTGCTAATAGACAATGGAGCAAGTCACAATTTCGTAGGAAATTCAGTGATACATAAGCTAGGGATTAGAAGTAGTGAAACAAAGCCTTTTTGGGTCAGGCTGGTGGATGGACAGAAACTAAAGTCCCAAGGGTGTTGTAAGGATTTGAAACTGAAGATTGGATCACATGAGGTCAAAGGAGAATTTTTTGTTTTCGAATTAGTCAGAGTGGACATCATTCTGGGAGTAGCTTGTCTGGAAACACTATGAGAAGTAAAGGTTAACTGGGGAAAATTGACTATGCAATTCTGTGTGAGCGAGCAGAAGGTGAACACTTGTGGGGACCCCAATTTATCACAAGAAATGATCTCTGCTAAGGTAATGGAGAAATCGTTAAAATCAGAGCAGATTTTATTGTTATTCTGCAATATGTTACAAGAAGAAGAAGAAGAGGTAGCTAGGAGTAAGGAAACAATTTTATCTACACATCACGAAAATCAGTTATCCAAGGTGTTAGAGGAATTTGACGAGATTTTTGAAGAGCCTTGCTGTTTGCCTCCCAAACGTGAGGTAGATCACAGAATACCCTTAAAATCAGGTTCTGATCCTGTTAATGTAAGGCCTTATAGATATGCTCATGCTCAAAAAAATGTGATAGAAAAATTTGTGACTAAGATGATAGCATCTGGGATTATAAGGCCCAGCAATAGCCCTTATTCTAGCCCAGTTCTGTTGGTGAAAAGGAAGGATGGAAGCTGGAGATTTTGCAATGATTACAGAGCCTTGAACAAGCTGACTATTCCAGATAAGTTCCTTATACCCGTAATAGAAGAACTTTTAGATGAATTGTTTGGGGCTGCTTATTTTTCTAAATTAGATCTTAGATCAGGATATCACCAAATTAGGATGCATGAGGATGATATTCCTAAAACAGCATTTAGAACTCATCAAGGACATTATGGATATATAGTAATGCCTTTTGGTTTAACAAATGCTCAAGCTACTTTTCAATGTGCCATGAATGCAGTTCTAAAACCTTTTTTTGAGAAAATTTGTGTTGGTTTTTTTTATGACATTCTCATTTATAGCACAAATTGGGAATCACATTTAGATCATGTGCATAAGGTATTGAAATTGCTGAAATTAAATTGTTTTTATATTCAAAAAATGCAGCTTTGGAAAAACGAGAATGGAATATTTGTGTCATGTGGTTTCAGAAATGGGAGTAGAACCAAAAAAGGTAGAAGCTGTGATTAATTGGCCAATACCCAAATCTGTCAAAGCTGTGAGAGGTTTTTTGGGAATCACAGGCTATTATAGGAGATTTGTGAAAGATTATGGGAAGATTACCAAACCCTTAATAGAAGTTCTTAAAAAAGGGGGTTATCAGTGGGAGGAAAGTACTCAGAAGGCTTTCAAGGAATTAATCAAAGTTGTAACTACTGCTCTGGTATTGACATTACCAGATTTTTCAAAACAATTTTGCATTGAATGTGATGCTTCATGAAAAGGCTTAAGAGCTGTTTTATTTTAAGAAAAACGTCCTATTGCTTACTTTAGCAAGGCATTAGGAGAAACTTCTTTAGCTAAATCTGTATATGAGAAGGAACTTATGGCACTGGTTTTAGCAATTCAACATTGGAGGTCATATTTGTTGGGAAGGAGATTTATAGTATATTCAGATCAGAAGAGCCTTCATTTTCTCTTAGAACAGAGGATTACTACTCAAAATCAGCAGAATTGGTTGGCAAAATTACTGGGATATGATTTTGAAATCAGATATAAAGTGGGGGCTGCAATAAAGTAGCTGATGCACTTTCTAGGAGAGAGGAAGGAGTAGAGTTAAATGCCATTTCAAACATATATTGGCCTAAAGTTGCAGAAATTGACAAAGAAGTTTTGCAAGACTCTATTTTGGCAAAAATCCATTCTGATTTAGAAAAGGATCCTAATACTCATACACATTACACACTTGAGAATGGGAGACTTTACTATAAACCAAGATTAGTGATAACAGCTAAATCAGAATGGATTCCCAGATTGTTGGCTGAGTTTCATTCTTCTGTAATGGGAGGACATGCAGGGGTATATCGGACTTATAGAAGAATTGCACAATCTGTGTTTTGGATGTGAATGAAGGCTGATATAACTAAATTTGTAGTAGAATGTTAGGTATCAGAGAAATAAATATCAAACTTCATCACCTGAGGGCCTGTTACAACCCATGCCTATCCCAAATTTGGTATGGGAAGAAATCAGCGTGGATTTTATTACTGGACATCCAAAGTTTCAAAGATATGATTATATTTTAGTGGTGGTAGACAGATTGAGTAAATATGCTCATTTCATAATGTTAAAACACCTTTTTACAGCTAGAAACATAGCTGAAGTGTTTGTAAAAGAGATTGTTAGATTACATGGTATTCCAGCATCTATAGTTAGTGATAGGGATCCTATCTTTATGAGCAATTTTTGGAAAGAAATTTTTAAATTACAGGGGACCACTTTGAAGTTCAGTACAACTTATCATCCAGAATCTAATGGTCAAGCAGAGGTACTTAACATAACATTAGCGGTTTATTTGAGGTGTTTTTGTTCATAGCAGCCTAGAAAGTGGGGAAAATATTTAGCATAGGCCGAATATTGGTACAATACAAGTTATCATTCAGCTGCGAAATGTACACCTTTTGAGATAGTTTATGGCAGACCTCCTCCTTTAATTTCAAGGTTCATACCAGGAGAGACATTGGTAGAAGTTGTTGCACAAGATTTAATGAACAGGGATGAATCGTTTAAATAGTTGAAGTATCATTTACAGAGGGCTCAAGAGGTGATTAAAAAAAGGGCAAATATTCATAGGAGAAATCACACAATGAAGGAAGGGGATTATGTGTATCTTAAGATTAGACCACATCGTAAACAGTCAATGGTTAGAAATTTGAGTCCTAAATTGGCTGCTAGGTATTATGGTCCTTACTTCATTTTGAAACAAATTGGGGCAGTAGCTTTTAAATTAAAATTACCTCCACAAGCCAGAATACACTCGGTTTTCCATGCTTCTCAGTTAAAGTTGGCTAAGGAAGATCATCGGGTAGAAGCTAGTTTACCTAAAGACTTGAGCATTGATTTACCAGTTTATTATCCAGCAACTGTGTTAGGAGATAGATATGTAAAACAAGGAAATGAAGAATTGAATTAGGTGCTAATCCAATGGCAGGGACAAACTAAGGAAGAGGCAACTTGGGAAGAATATGAGATGATTCTGAGTCAATTTCCTGATTTTAAACTTGAGGACAAGTTTGATTTTAGGGAGGGTGGTATTGATACAAACCAGCTGATACCAAGGGATGAAAATCAGAATAAGAGGGAATGGCAATTGTATTAGAGGAGAAATAAAAAGAAATGGTTAGTGGATGTTATGCGGTTAGTAAATAGAAGCAGTTAGTGATTGTTATTAGTTAGTGGTTGTTATTGTATTGTGATATTAATGAAGGTGCATGGGGTGTTAGTAGGGGTGTGGAATAAACAAATCAAATAGAATCATTGTGAGAGACAGTGGTCTCTAGGAGAATAGGAATTGCTAGTTCTTGATATAGATTGTAACATTTTTTTCTTGATAATAATAGAAGTTTTGCGTATTATTCAGAAATTGTTGTGACTGCTTTAAGATCTAAGAATTACCTTTCTTAGTTTGTATCAGTGTGGTAGCTAGATTACACTCAATCATGTTGAATTTCTTCAATACATCAATTGCATATTTCCTCTGATGTAAGATAATACCTTCTAAGTTTTTAGGAATTCTATTCCTAAGAAGTATGATAGTTTGCCCAAGTCTAACATCTCAAACTCAGTCATCATCTCAGCTTTGAATTTCTCTATTTCTTCACTATTGCTGCCAATCACAAGAAAATCATCAACATATAGGCAAATCAGAAGTATTCCCTCACTTTTCCTTTTCACATATACACTATATTCCACTATGCACTTGGTGAATTCATTCTGAATTAGAAATAAATCAATCCTTCTATTCTAGGCTCTAGGTGCTTGTTTAAGACCATACAAGGCCTTATTCAACTTGTACACCATTTTTTCCTTCCCTTTGATCTTAAAACTTGGAGGTTGAGTGACATAAACCAGCTCATCCAGGAATCCATTTAGAAATGTTGATTTCACATCCATGTGGAACAAGGACCAACCATTGCTACTAGCCAAAGCTATCACCAATCTCACCGTCTCTAGCCTTACTATTGGAAAAAATACTTCAGTATAGTCCACCCCCGGCTTCTACTTGAATCCTTTCACCATTAACCTTGCTTTGTGTCTAGCTGCTGGCCCATTTGGATTCAATTTCAGTTTGAATACCCATTATACATCTATGGCTTTCTTGTGAGGAGGTAGCTCAGTCAATTCCCAAGTGAGTTTCCTCTCAATTGCTTCTAAGCCTCCAAGCATGGCTTTCTTCCACACATCTTCCAGTAGAGCCTCTTCATGATGAATTGGTTTTGCATAAGCTATTAAAGAAAAATGGACTAAGTCTCCATCAGGTGTGACTTCACTATCATGGAGTATCTCATAATTTGAGAGTCTATATGGCCTTTGAGTCTGATTCACATTAGTTGCTGCTTCAATCTCATCATTTGATTCCCTTTTGTTCTGCTTAGTTTCCAAGTGAACATCTTGTAACTGAATTGAAACACTTGAATTTTGACTGCTGCTAGCTCCATCTTGCCAATTCTATGAATCAGCTTCACACACAATCACATCTCTGTTGACTTCAATTTTCTATTTTACAGGATTATATAACCTGTATGCACCAGTTGGATGATAGCCAACTAGAATCATGGGCTCACTCTTATCTTGTAGCTTCTTTTTCTTTGCATCAAGAATGTGTTTGTAACATAGGTAATCAAACACTTTGAGGTGACTCGCCATTGGTTTTCTTCTAGTCCAATACTATTCAGGAACTTTCTCCTTTAATCTCTTGGTAGGACACTTGTTGAGCAAGTAAGCTGCAATAGTTACTGCTTCACCCCAAAAGTTATGTGGCAAGCCTTTCTGCTTAAGCAAACTCCTGCCCATATCGAATATTGTTCTGTTTCTTTTTTTTTTTTTGTTTTTGCTAGACCATTGTGTTGTGGAGTGTAGGTTGATGTGACTTCGTGTTGAATGCCACATTTCTCACATAAATCTTTAAACTTCCTAGAGGTATACTCTCCACCACCATCTGTCCTCAAAACCTTGAACAGTTTACCAATTTGTCTTTCAACCATTGATTTGAACCTTTTGAAAACTTCAAACACTTTACTTTTAGCCTTTATCAAGTATAGCCACATCATTCTACTGTGTTCATCAACAAAAGAGACAAAGTATTTATTGCCACCTAGTGAAGCTACCTCAAAAGGTCCACATACATCAGAATGTACCACATGTAACAATTCTAATGATCCCATTGGCAAATATGAGCAGAAAGAGTTCCTAGGTTGCTTACTAGCATTGCATACCTCACACATTCTATCAGGTACATGCACATTGGGGAAACCTATCACCATGTCTTTAGACTGTAATTGACTTAGGCTTCTAAAATTTAAATGGCCAAACCTTAAATGCCAAAGCCACTTTTCCTGCTCTGCTACTATTTCTATAAGACACTTTGCATATGCATCATTGATGTTGGCTTGAAAGGTTTTGTTCCTTGAGAATGAGGATTTAAACACCAATGTTTTGTTTGGTCAAACAACTTAAGAGAGTCATTCTACATAATCACTGAGAATCCTTTTTCAACTAGTTGTGCCTCACTCATGAGATTGCACTTCATGTCAAGCACAAATAACACACTCTCAATCAATGTTGTCTTGCCATCCTTTCTTCTGATCAGAATATTGCCAACTCCCTCGGCATTCAAGGTTATGCTATCTGCTAGCTTAACCTTTGTGGATCTGCTTGTATCTAGATCAACGAGCCACTCCTTATGCCCTATCATATGGTTAAAGCATCCAATATCTAGATAACAAGCTTTTGAAGATGAAGCACCTTCAGTGGTTGTAACCATAAGAAAAATTGGGTCTGAATCAGAATCCTTATGTTCAACATTGGCTTCTTGGTCCTCTACTTTATGTTTTCCCTTTCCTTTTCCTTTTCTGTGCCAACACTCCTTAACATAGTGACCAAACTTATCACACAAAACATTGAATCTTTCTTTTGTCTTTCTTCTTTCGATTTCCATAATATGAAGAACTAGCCTCTCCTCTATGAGAAGATTCTGTTTTATCTTCAACCTTGGACTTTCCTTGATTTGAATTCTAATTTCTCTTAGAAAATTTCCCTTGTGCTTACTTTCCTTGCCATTTTGCAGAATCACCTTTCACTTATGCTTGCAAAGCTTGACCTGCCACTTTGATCTTGGTCTTTGAATCAACTTCAATTCTTATGCTTCTAAAGATCCTTACGGATCCTCAATCTTCATGGTCTCTACATCTTTAGATTCTTCAATCGCCACTACTATGTGATCAAAATTTTGAGTGAGGGTGTGCATGATCTTTTCTATGACCATTTGATCTGTGATCTGTTCACTACAGCCTTTCATCACATTTGTAAGACTCAATACACGTCTGGAATAGTATGTTACTCTTTCTCATTCTTCCATCTACAACAATTCATATCGCCTCCTTAATGCTTGGAGTCGCACCTTTCAAATCTTCTTTCCACCAGTGAAGCACCTCTCCAATATATCACATGCTTCCTTGGTTGTAGATGCTTTGGAGATCTTGTCAAAGATACTTGCATCCACACTTTGGTGGATCAAGAACAAGGCTTTATTGTCCCTTTTTACTGCATCCTTGTGTATAGCTATCTGTGCATCCGTAGGATTATCACCAAGTTCTTGGTATCCATTCTGCACAATTTTAAGCACATCTTGAAATCGAAACAACACCTTCATCTGCATGCTCCATCGCTCCCAATTCTTGCCATAAAGAATTGGAAAATTCTCAAGGAATCCACCATTGCCTGCCATGATCATAGCAACAATAGTAGAAGGAAGAAGATGTAATGATCACAACGACAAAATGGAAGAGGAATGTGTTCTCTCACACTCAACAAAATCTTACAAATGAATCTCTCTTGATCTTGCTCTCACTCACTCGTGATCTCACACACTTTCCCTTAGATCTTCACAAGGCTCTTGATACCAGTTTTATTACAATTTTTAGAGAGAATGATGAAGAATGAATATTATTGAATCTTTATAAATTGGATTACATCAAGTCCATATATATATATATAAATGGAGTGAATACATACTAACTAACACAACTAACACAAGTTATTTATTAACTAACTAACCTCCAAATCCAACTAACTTTTAAATTATTAGTTATTCACTGACTAACAAAAATAACCTTTAATTGTTTAAAATAAGGTCAATTTTATGTAATTTATGCTTATAATTATTGCAATATAAAACTTTTGTCTCATGGATTAATAACTTTACAAATACTTGATTGATTTCTCTAAGAATATTTACATAGAATCTAAAATAATTTATACCGTAATATACGGGTCAAAATTTATTATTACGTAAACTATATAAAAAAAAAAGAAGGCCAAATACACACTCGATATACATAGTAGTATTAATTTAACCGGAATAGACTAAAGTATAATGTGCACGCAACTATGACCAGGTGTTAAATGCTTGAGCCCCACATGCAACTTTAATGAAGACATCTTCCAATGTGAACTAAACACCAGGCATAAACTATGAAGTTTATCTTAGCAGTTTCACGTTCAACAGCTTTGGATACTCATTCGCTATTCTAACCTCATGTTTTGGCAGCTCAAACTTTTGGGTATCATATGATATGACGCTATTTACATAATTTTTTTATAAATACGAAGAAAATATAAAAACAAATGATTCATTATGGAGAAACAGGATCCAAAATTGTCCCTATGTCATGCTGTTGCACACCAGAACTAATCCGGTATGGAACATCCTCCACCCAGTATCTTTCAGAAGTACTAAAAGCTAATCTAGATAGTCTATGTGTTACACAATTTGCTTTCCTTTTGATATGAACAAACAAGTAAAGTATTGTGTGAATTTACCAACATATGACAGCACTCCTGCAGAATTGCAGCATATATAGTATGTGCAATTCTGCGAGACTTGCTGCACAAAGTTATTTACATCATTTTCATATAACAGACTTGTTCTCTTATGTGATAAAGTTTCACATTGCTTAAAAGTCAATGTCAATAAGAGTCTATAAATATCATCTTCTCTTAATTCATGGAAGTGCCTTTTAATAAGGACAAAACTGTGGCAGACCATCAAACACCAAAGTGGATAATTCCTTGGATGAGATGATCCTAATAGAGGATTTGAGATCAAAACATTAGCATCCATCGTGGGACCAGACCACCACTCTTGTCCCATAGTCTCCATTGGGGGCTTATTCAAGTATGCAACAAAATCCTATATCACTTAAGAGTAGAAATTAAGGAGAGTTTATAAACATTATCTTCCCTTAACCCCCATGATGCATCTTTTAACAAGGACAAAACTGGTTATCTATCTTATAAACCAACTAAAAGTATATAGAAAAAATCACTTGACAATAAAAGAAGGGGAATTGAAATTGCATACCAAATAACCAGTATTTTAAAGTTTTATTTTATTAAGGTTAAAATATGTTTTCATTCTTTAATAAATACCTGAATTTTGTAATTACTTCTTAATAATTTTTTTCTTTGCATTGAGTCCTCAATAAAGTAACAATTTTGTTTTTGATCCTTGATACTTTTTTAATCCTTTATAAATCAATAAATTTTTGGATTTGTTCCCTGATAAATTATTATAATTTGTTATTAGTCTTTTTCAAAGGAAGTCATGAAAAATGAATTTTTTTTATGACGAGCAAACACAAAATTTACTATTTTATCAAAGACTAAAAAAGGTGTCAAGAACCAAAAATAAAATTTTTGTTTTATGAGGGAGCAAAAACAAAGAATTTTTTTATTAAAGAACAAATACAAAATTTGAATATTTATTATAGATCACAAACATATTTTAGTCTTATATTAATTATAAACCATATATAGCAAAGAATACAATATTTTTTTTATTTAGTCTATGAAGAATGAGAGTAATTAAAAATTTAAAAGCAAATAAAGGACAGGTTTAGTTAAACTTATCCTAAAGTACTTTTAGGAGGTAAAACAACTAAAATGAACTTTTTTATAAGTCAAAATTAGTTTATTTGTAGAAAATCTCTCATATAATTTCTCTTAAATATTATTTTTAATACAAATAAGTTAATTTTATTTTATGAAAATTTCATTTTTTTTCTTATTTTATTTTATTCTTTAATAAGTACGTTTAGATAAGTTTATCCAAAGAATGTCTTGGCATAAACTTTATACACCAGCTGAATGACTCATACACCCAGAAAGGAACAGTGAAATACCGGAATTGCCCCTAACGAAATAAGTTAATTACAGGCCGTCTCATTTGCCTTGGCACTATTCACTTCCGTTCTTTACGCTCGCCGTCTCATTTGCCTTGGTTATTTGCGATTTGGTGGTGGTTGCCGGCGCACACCGTTGATTTGGTCAGCTCCAACTTGGTTATTGCTACATTGCCAGTTGTTGGTCGACTGTGGGAGGTGCCATTGTTTTCCGATCGCCGTCTGAGGTAAGCGTCGCTGTGGCGCTGTGTTGTGGATGGTACGGATTAGCTAATCCGTATAGTGCATACGGATTGAGTAATCCGTAGAATCCATACGGATCAGCTAATCTATATGGCTTCTACGGATTACTCAATCTGTATGCAGTATACGGATTAGCTAATCCATATAATGCATACGGATTGAGTAATCCGTAGAAGCCATACGGATTAACTGATCTGTATGGATTCTACGGATTACTCAATTCGTATGCAGTATACGGATTAGCTAATCCGTATACTACATACAGATTGATTAATCCGTAGACTTGTATAGTTGAATTTTTTTAAAATTTCTGATTCTATGAATTGTGTTTTGATGGTTATTGTACATATTTGAGCCCCTAGGAAAGTTAATTGAATCATATTATGGAATTAGATGATGTAGTAATGATGATAATACTAATTTTTGGATTTATGGAAATTGATTTGTTTGCTATGCATTATATTAAACTGTAAATTGTGGACTGCAACAAAACCACATTGTTCTCTGTGGATGGATCATATAAAAGGTGAAGATGTTTTAAAATGATTAACAGAGAAAGATATTGAAAGTTTAAAGCTTATGGTTGAAGTTGTGACCTTGTGATTTAACTTGTATAGTGGATGATTTTAGTTGTGAGACACATTGTTGATTTTAATTTGAAGCACATGATTAACATGAACGTGATACATCAACATCATATATGGTGATTTCCTCAAAGTGTAATAATAATTAGTTGTGGCTTATTGGTCTTATGCTATTATACCAGTTATGATTAATCATTAGTGTTTAGTGGTCATGATGGTTCCGTTGGCTTTGGTAGTGGTGATGATGGTTGGCTTTGTGGTTTTATTTGAGTATCATTTTACCAACTTTTGTGGCGAATTGTTGTTATGGTATTATACCACTTTTGGTTGCCTTTGGTAGTGGTTATCATGCTTCGGTGTATTTATTAGTTGTGGGTTATTAGTGGTTGTCCTGATGGTGGGCTTTGTCATTGTTTTGTTGATTGGATTTCATATTTTTCTATTTGAATGACATGTTAAGTGCAGATTGGTTTGTTGTATAGCAGATTATGGCTAGAACATGATGAGGACATCGGGCATTAGGTCGACATGGAGGCAGAGGATATGGTAGAGATAGAGGCAGAGGTAGTGGGAATGAAGAGGCAGCTCGTGAACGTCGTAGGCCTAGGGCATCTGTCCGAAGACAAAGGGCAGGGCCAGCTGTTGTAGACCCTCCGGTTTGGGATGCACAGTTGGGGGCTGTTATGGATGAGGATGATCACGTTGAGGACCCACGTGTGGAGGCTGATATGCCTACCATGGAGGGTGTTGGTGATGAAGTAGAATCGTTTCCAGGTGGGCCACAGGACGGTTCAGTATTGGCAGAGTATGCTGAGCATGTGGCTCTTCGAGTCTGGGAAGGACAGGTACAAGTTGTGTTGTTGAAATTGGTTTGCTTTTTGAAGTATATCACTGACATTGATGTAAATTGATTGCAGGAACGCCCTGAGTTGAAATTGGCATCACACGGAAGAAAGGTTCATAAATTTGGCGGTCCTGCACCCCAGATAGAGGGACTCGTTGCTGCTAGTGGCCTAGCCCCATTGATTTCATGCTCAGTGGAGACGGGTGACAGGGGTTTGCTCTCAGCCTTTGTGGAGAGGTGGCACTTCGAGACCAGTAGCTTTCATCTGCCTGTTGGGGAGCTGAAGATTACCCTCAATGATGTCGCTTCGGTGTTGCATATCCCGATCGAAGGAGAGCTGTTACCGTATGAGCCTGTTGATGTGGGCGAGGCAGTTCGTTTGACTGTTGATCTACTTGAGGTATCCGCCGAGGAAGCTGGAGCGGAGATGGAGCATTGTCATGGAGCATATGTGCGCTTGTCTTAGCTGCGAGACATATATGCAGTGAGATGTCAGCAGATGCGGTGGGCTGTAGCAGCCAGAGCATACCTGCTTCATCTGGTGGGGTGCACACTCTTTGCCAACAAGAGTGCCACACACATTAGTGTGGTATTCTTGGAGGCATTCCGAGATGTGGGAGACGCAGGACGATTTGCTTGGGGTGTGGCAGCATTGGTTCACATGTATGCTAATCTGAACTATGCATGTCAGCACCATGGTAAACATCTTGCCGGTTATATCACGTTACTGCAGGGAATCATTTCCAGTCTTCTCATTGTAAATTAAATGTGTAATTCTGTTAACATTGGTTCAATTGCTTTAATTTATGTTGCAACAATTTCGGTGTAGGCTTGGATCTATAAGCATTTCCCATCGGTTGGAAATGTGACTGCTCAGCAGGGTTACCTGGAGACACAACCACGTGCTTGTCGATGGAAGGCTGCCCAGGCATTACCGTGCACCACGTACCGGACGCGACTAGACAGGTTGGTTGTTGACGATGTTTGTTGGACTCCGTATGCCAATCATCGTGCGCATAGAGAGTTCGACATTATTTCATTATTCTCCGGGTATGTTCGGTGCGGCCCGATTATGGTCAGACATTTACCTGAGAGGGTGTTGCGTCAGTTCGGATATGTTCAATCAATTCCAGAGACCCATGCTACAGAATCGCTAAGCACGGACGAGGTCGATGACAGATGGATACACTTTGGGGACCACCTTGCAGCCACCACAGATGTTATTACTCATCCCAGTCAGACGGTGGTTGGCTATATGGATTAGTTTGTCCGAGTCTCTCATCCATATATGCGTCCCCCTCAGATTGGCGATCCTGTTAGGCACCCTGTGACTGATACACATGTCTTACCAGATCCTCCGCATTTTCAGCCTGATGACCCAGCACCAGTTCCACCTGCATCTGAAGAGCCTCCACATGCTTTGGTATGATACTACTTTATACGATTTTGTTTTCAATTGTATTCTTGGTTATGTTATTAACCATTACTGTTGGACATTGGTTCAGGCTACATTCGATAGAATAGCGCGCGGCTTACAGGAGATGATAGACCTACGCATGGTTACTCCTGGGACTGATGCCTATGCCGCTACTGAGCGCCTACTACGTATAGCTCGTTCGATGACCGAGGAACGATGTGTCTATCAGCGGCAAAGACGGACGAAGCAGAGGCAGCAGTAGAGATGCTTGTGGAGGCGTTTTATTTATTATGATATTTATCGTACTTGTTATTGTACTTCATGTTCTATGAACATTATTTTAGTTTCACATTGTACTTCATGTACTTCGACATTATATTATCGTTTTAACATTGTCAATAATATTATGTTTTGAGTTATCGCTTGTCATGAAAACACGTTTATACAACAACACATGGTATTCATGGTTGAACAAAGCATCAAAGTACATGCTTAAACAACATTCGTAATTTGTCAAGAATATCAACTTAAATAATACAATTTTAACTAACGTCCTAAGTCAACATAATCAATACGGATATGCTGAAGTTGTCTATAAGCTTCTATTCTATATTGGTAAGGAACTATCCATTGATTTGCAACATTGTAACAATTACTTGACCATAACAACGCAGGTGGCGGAATAGGACATCCAGCTTTCAATGCAACCTGAAACAATAACCAACATCAAATTGGGTTAACATTTGTTAAGAGTCTTTGGGTAATAAACTGTGTTCAACAACTTATACCTGAACAAAATGATTTCCAAACACATGTCCAATACAAATTACCCGATGAACATTTACATCTGCAGGTGGTTGTCTTCTTAAAGGAAAGAACGTCATGCTTTGTTTCAGAGACAGAGAAACAAGAACAAGGTTATACCGTGATGCAATGACGTATCCCAGATCCGTGATGTCCATCCACTTATCAATTGTTACCTGACATGAACACAAGTTAACTGTAAATATAACTACCATGGTTGATGTATAAGTACAAACATAGTAAAACTGTAGTTACCTTTGACAACCCATCAACAAGTAGGGACCGTTTCAATTGCTCAAATCTGTCAAAGCCACCAAACAATGCTATGTATTCACCAGACCATTGTGCAAGTTCTTTAAGCAAATGATTGCGAACCAAAGACCAAGATTCTTCATCGTAACCTAGTAAAGTCGCAATAACACGAAATCCACAGTTACCATTAGCTTTAACATCAATGATGTCTACAATGTAATCATGCATGAATGTATGAAACTGATCCAGCATTGGTAGGTTGGTCTTTGTATGGTTGTCATCAGCCGAAGATGTTGTAGGATGTTTTGGTGTTGGACAACTATTTTGAACAGAATGTAATTCGTTCACATACTCCTAGTAAGATGGATCCCGCTTGGTTGACCTCGCGTGTTGTGAAACTTGTCTCTTTTGCGCACCTTTTGTTTTCACTTTTTCAGGCGGAGGACACATTGAGTTTTTGTCAGGATATGCAATTTCTCTAAGTTTTGTCTTTAAAGTGACCTTCCCACAAAAATCAAGGTTATTAAAACTCATGGATATGGCTTCCATCTCTCCAGTAATGTCCACCTGGCCCTCATCTACACCTTGATCTTCAAAACTTAACCTCCGCCAAAACAAATCAACAGCATCAATAGGTATGGACCCAAGAACATACTTAGCTAGCTCACATGCACAAGGCAGTCCATGCGTAGTTCTCATAACACATCCACAACATTTTTTGCTTTTGCCTGCGTAATGGACTCGCCCATACTCAGCAGCTAATTGGTTTAAAGCATACCTGGACACTATTCCAATCAGTCGTTTATACAGTGTTACTTTAAACACATGACCCACCACATGTGTGCTTCTCTCTAATGATGCCCTAATCTCAGTATGTTGCGAGGTCAGCATTTTGTGCATTGCATCCCATACACTACACAGGTCGCCTAGGCTATTCTGCAACAGCCTCTTCAATGTCCAATGTGCTGACTCGACCCTACAATCCAGTGATAACAGTCACAAACTATCCTCTACAATGACAATATAAAGCAATAACTTAACAAAAGTTAAACATTTGCTAACCTGTTAGTTGTTGTGTTACCCAAATGCATAAATTGTTTGGTCCACGCTGTAACAAATTTTTCTTTGTGTGGATTAAGCCATGTGGTTTTCACGTAATCAACAAACGCAGGCCATGGAGAACACGCAGTGTCAAACTTTGCCATACAATCATCAAATTCATCCTCATTAGCACAGTCCACAAGACTTCCCCAGGCTTCCATCACATACTCCCATGCATTGCTCTGTCGGATAAAAGTTTTACATTTAGCCTTCACATTTTTTTCAATGTGGAACCGACAAAGTAAATTAGTACACATAGGGAACACAGTTGTAACTGCACTCATCAATGCTAAATCTCTATCAGTGACAATGACCTTTGGGAAAAATTCAGTTTTAATAAATATGCCTCTAAAACGTTCTAGGGCCCAAACAATATTATCTACGCGTTCAGCTTCTAATAAAGCAAATGCAGCTGAGAACGTCATCCCAGTAGGAGTGACACCAACAATGTCCAATAACGGAAGTCTGTACCTGTTTGTTTTGTATGTGCTGTCTATGAGGAAAACAACATTATATGCATTGCTTAACTTAACTGCATCTGCATGGGTCCAAAACAGGTCACGAATGACATTTTGATCCTTCACTCTATGCCAATGGATATACATGTCACGTTCAAGAAGCTTCATCAAGTGTTGCAATTCAGTATTACCTTCTCTGATATGCGTACGATATCTATATCTTGCATTCATTACTTGCTTCAAAGATGTACAACTATTGGGATTGTGTTCTTTCAAAGTTAGCAAAATATTCTTAGGTTTCACCATCGCCCTTGTCATATCATGCACAACAATCTTCTCATCCTTTGTCAGTCGACCTGCATATGGGTGTTCACATAATGAGTTTGCCAAAGGATGATTATGTGTCCCACATAATAATTTCACCTTCCACCCTTCACCTCCCGGTACTGGTTTGGCTTGTAACTTAAATGGACAACCACATTTTCTACTACTAGTCACTGTAGGCACCATGTTTTTGTTGAATGCTCTATACTTTCCACTCCTTTCACAACCAATTAAAACAAATGATATTCTTCCCTTCTTTCCAGTATACATGTCTGACCTCATTATCAAAGCTACAAACCCATTCTCATATGCAACATTCCAAGCCCATTTTAATACATCCTCGCGGGAAGGGAACAGCTACAAAAATCAATAACAAAATTTTAACTTCCATAATTGATGTATTTAAAAACTTTAACAATTTACAATTAATATAAATACCTGACAAGTACTGAAGGCTGCAGAACAATCAACTTTGTCAAACGCACTACGCTCATCTCCGATATCTTCATTCATATAAATTTCTTCAGACATAATGCAATCATACATCCAGTCATCGTTGTCCATCTTAACAAACTACAATAAAAAACGCTTTCAACAAGTGACAAAATAAACACATTATAACAGTTAAAAAACATTAACATCATATTATCAAACAAATCCTATCCAATTTTAATCACCATCAATACTACAAAATAAAACAATTTCAAATTATTTTATGTAAATGGACAAATCAGATGTTTAGTAACACAAGCTATCCACGTAATGCATTCCCATAAATTAAAACCAACATCTATTTTCACCTACTTCTTTTATTGATAATTAAATTCATTTTTAACCAATTAAAACCACTTAAAAGCATTTTTTTAAATTATTGATTGTTTACGGATCAGTCAATCCGTATGTATCATACGGATCAGCTAATCCGTATGAAGTATATGGATCAGTCAATCCGTATGCTTCATACGGATTAGCTGATCCGTACGATTCATACGGATTAGCTGATCCGTACGATTCATACGGATTGACTGATCCGTATGCATCTTACGGATCATCTAATCCGTATGAAGCATACGGATTGACTGATCCGTATACTTCATATGGATTAGCTGATCCGTATGATGCATACGGATTGACTGATCTGTAACTTCCACAAACTCAGCTTACCTTCACCACCACCGCTGTCTGCAACTTCGAGCCACCCAACAACGGCAAGCCAAACACCACCGGCCAAAACGCACAGCTACAAACCACAATGCACTCAACCACTACCAAAATGAAAGCTTTGATAGTAAAAATAGGAAAGCATATCGCGTGCTGCAGCTGCTCAATCCTCAGCCTATATCAAAAATAATGGAGGGCATTTTCGGTATTTTTAAAAAATTTTGGGTGTATGAGTTTTTTAACTGGTGTATAAAGTTTATGCCAAATATCTTTAGTAATCTATGGGCTTAAGCCCATTAATTGCGTCCGGGAAAGCCTCAAGATCTAGCTAGAATGGTCAACACTAGGCTCAGACATTTACTCGATTCATATCAAGATCGCCAAAATCAGCTTCAAGCCAAGAGTAACCAAGTAATGAAGGAATTGCAAGTAGCTCAATGAAAAAAAAAAAAAAAAAATAGACTAGGACAACTTTAAATGCGGGACATCAAAGACTCTCTTCTCAAGTCTCAGATTTTATTAACAGTTCTCTCAAAACCAATGTTGAAGGTTATCATCTAAATTGTCAAATGATAGTAACAGTTATATTATCTTGTCTACTTAAATTAACTCCAATGTTTTTCTTTGAGAAACACTTTTGTTTTTGCCAAAATCTTAAGAAACATAATTCAACTATCTTTTTTTGGTATTTTGTGTATAAAATTATATTAATAAAGTATATAGCTACATATATTCTTTTATGTAAAACATAAAGCCTATAAATATGTAATTTTTGTAAATAACTGTTTTTGATGATGGGTGTTTGGGGTCCCCCTTGGATCCATTCCTAGATAGGGTCAAAGGATTTAATGACATACAAACACATTCTTTTTTTTTTTAATAGCATAGACAATATGTCAACTCGTATTATACATCAACCGATGAACTTAAAACCGCTACCTATAAACATATGTATGGACAAAAATATTAGGCTTGTTTAGTTAAAATTGATTAAATTTTTCTTTCAGGAATTAAATTGATAAATATCTTAGGAAGACTAAAATATGATTTTTCTCAAGAAACTCAGGGATCAGAAATTTTACGTTAATGTATTATATTATGCCCTTATTCTTTTATCATTAATAACAAATTCTATGGCTTTAGAAGTAAACGAAATTTCTTCTGTGTAATACTCTAGTGTTTCTGGTAAAAGTATGAAAGAATACACGCACGCATATTTCTTACTTTCATGTATTTAATTACATCGATTTTATTTTATATTGTAAGCCTTAGATTGATTCTTTTAATTACATTTTCCTCCATTCTTTGCTGATGTCGAGGCTACAAAAATTGTTAAAGTAGATGCCAAATGCACTTGCTAGAACTAAGGTGCATCTTTAAGAAGTTACTTAATTTTCGGATTAAGAATAAAGAAGCTAATTTATACAAACGTTTAGAACATAGTGGACATGGTAGGCGTATAAATAGTACTTTTAACGTTGAAATGACTTGCATTATAGAGCAACAAGTTCTCCAAGGAAAAAGTTACATACACCACTTTTAGAGAAGTGGAAAAAAAACATTAGTTGGCATGCTAAATTGTTGAATGAATAACTCGTGCGAATCTGCACAACTCTACATATGTAATAATAGTTGTACCTATATTATTTACATGTACAAATACTTGGCAAACACATTTTATCTTATGTATAGGTAGTGACACCTATATTTTTTCTTTGTTAACCTAAGAAGAAATCTTAAATACTTAGTGGACTACATGAATCAGTCCAACGTAAGAGTTTCATCATTATGTACCAAAAAAGGGATCCATCATTGAAGATGGAAAATGCAAAAGGAAGACACTCATTTTGGGGGGGAGAAGATCAATATAGTTGTCCCAAACTCACAATTACAATCTCACCAGTGATCCTGTAAGAAATACTTTAGAAGAATAATAAAAATTTATCAAAATGAATGTGAAAAACACAAACTCAGCTCAGTTTTTTCTTCTCTAGAATCCAGTTGTGGACTTTGCTGACATATCCCTCATTTATTTTAATATACAATAGGCATAATTTTCTGTAACCCTTCAAGATATACATATCTATGTAATCTTCATATCTTTCATAGATAGCTGGTACTGTAAGAACCATAAAAAGACCTGCCACATACCAAACCACAACAACAAATTCGTTTCTATTAATTTGCTACTTAATTTTCAAAAACTGGAAACTAATCAATTGAGTGGTTGAATCTATTTCGATCACATGATGCTCAGAAACTTACTGGTGTATGCCAGGGTAAGGAAATCAGTTAAGCCACCAATAATAGAAATTAACCAGAGGTATGCAGCTACTTTGAGGAACAGCCTCGAGTCTTTGCCGAGAGCAATGTCTTGAGAAACTGACAACAGATCATTAACTCTTTTGCGGATAAAAGTCTTCACTTCATTCGCCATTTCCTCTGAGAGATGCAACTGTGGTAGAGGTGGAGCAGGTCTGTCAAAAGAAAAATAACAGTTTAACCTGTTTTTATACATTTTGTTGAAACACCTTAAACCATTAACCACTACTGAAAATTTACAGACGCAAATTACTGAACATGATAACGTGTTAAGAATGATGAATACTGTGAGGTGTCTAAACTACAACATGTTATTCAAGGGAAGGTATCGATCAAGAAGCAAAACTTCCACAAAATCATGAAGTATAATGAACCTACCTAGACTTTGAAATGATTGACTACATTAGATATTTCCATCAAGCCAACTCATCCACGTGTAGCCAGTATATTGTTAACTGGATGTTATTAGTTTAAAGAGTATTTTTTTTTTCTTTACAAATAAGATCCCATTTCAGCACCAAAATCAACTGTAACTAAATGAATGTAAGATCAGGACACTTAAAAGAGTAGACATTACACCCTCTGCATTACAAACAGCTGTCAAAACTGAGGACAAGGCTCAATTTCATCAGTGCACTGATCAAACATTAAAGATGTAACTTCCATCACTCAGCTTCAAAACATGCAATAAATCCACAACAGGAGTAAACTTCTCCAACAGAGGTATCTTATTGGATCAAAACTTGCAACCGTAACTGTAGATTTAATGAATCAAATTTATCACAAAATCTCCCTCAAGAACAGCACCAAAACTCGGCTCTCAAGAACGATTAATGATAATTTAAATACATATGTTATACACATTTTAGTCTAAACAAATACATCACCATAGTGCACCATCAAGTTTTCAAACAATTCTTCATACTTCTAAAAACTACAGCAGCTAAGTTATAATATACACGTTAAACAAATTCAGCCACTTAATCATACCAGCCTTTATCTTTCTAACAAAGCCTTGGACTATATTAATTAAAAAGAACACTATAAATACACAACAAATCCAGATTAGAACAAATCATCAGAATTTGAAGTATTAATGATCTATAAATGCTTTGAAATTCTGACACATTCATAGTTCAAAATAGCACAGACAAGAAGATCCAAGTCAAGTGTATTAAAAATCTAATTTGTATAAAGTATTACCTGTTGAGAATTGCTGCTGATTTGGCCCAAACAAAGAGAATGACAATGAGAAGGAGGAGAACATTAGAAATAAGAGACAGAAGAGTATAACCAGATCTCTCAAACACAACCCAAACACCTAGTGTGACCAACAATATCCCCACTGTAAGGTTCTTCCGCCTCCACAGAATTAAATCAGCGACTGCATTGAAGCATGGCATTGATTCAGCAAAGACTCAAAGATCATGATCAATTACAAATCCATTCTTTTCTTCTGATTCTGACCCTTTTACTATTGATACTAAAAGCAAATAAAAAACTAAAACAAACATGTTGTACAGGCACAGTTCCTCTGTTAAAAATAGTACCAAAACGAACATAAACAAACAACACCAAGGAGACAAAAAGAAAAGATTGAGATACACTGATCAAAACAAATCATCAATAAAGCTGAAAAATTTAATCAAAACTGAGAGAAAAAAATGGCATACCTTGACCACCACCAAGCATCTCATGAAGACCTCTTTTGCGGTTAAACAATCGATCAGAGGAACCCATTTGGGGGAGAATCCAAAGTGAGGAACTTGAACCCAGCAAGGGATCTGTGTCACCAAAAAGCAGAGAGCTTTGAGATGATCCACGGGAAAAAAGAAAGAAAAAGCAGTGAACACCAACTATGTCGAATTTTTATAGTCTTATTCAATTTTTCACCTTACCTATCTATCTCACTTTTTTTATAGAATTTTAATGTGATAGTGGACCCTGAATTATGTGTGTATTTGTAAGGATGATGGGTTTTTGAAAGATGGGGTTGGATGTCTCAGATTACAGCCTAAAAGTGCAGTGCCACTCTTTGCTTTTGAGGCTCACATAACAGTGTGTTGGTGATTTTAGTGTCATCAATGGATTTTAGTAGTAATGTGATTTACTATAGGCCAATGCGATTATGCGTTAAGCTTTGGAAACGAGTTAGGGTAGTGCGGAGTGCACGCTTGTTGAGCCAATGCATAATTGACCGCGATTACGGTGCGGGGTTCCAAGGGGCAGCGCTCCTGGTTTTTTGTTTAAACTCCATGGGTTATGAATAAGAGACGGTTGGAAAAAGGTTAGAAAAAATAATAACTTCTCCCAACCGCTCCTGGGAAAGGTTAGAAAAATAATAACTATTCCCAACCGCTCCGATAACCAACGGTTACGATGGTTCATCGCCAAGAGTTGCATTGTTTGGAAAAACTCCTATATAAGGAGTCATTTGGCCTCAGATTTGAGATATACGAAAATCATACTTTCTCTCTACATTCCTGATCTGTTCTCTATTGCCAGAAGCAGATTGTTCTTCAAAGAATTATCCCAACAAGGATTTCGTGAACCCAGGCAAGAATAGGGTCGAAATACTTTGTTCGGAAAGTGTACGAACACGATTCTTTGAAGTTATCCAGGATTATCATACCCAAATATCTAACACAGTGCACCACTCCTAAAAGTCCTATCCTACTACCCAATGCCCAACACAACACTACACAAAAATACAAATGAGAAAAGACAGAAAAAATGAATGAACAAAGTGTATGGCTGATCTGATGTTCCACTGTAAGCAACCGTCCTTTGATTTTACCGTCTTCCGTGTTACCGCCCACCCAATCCATTTCAAACGAATCTTTTGTCCTGTTAACTGTAGATACTCTTGTCTTTCTTCTTACAGTTTTTTTTTTTTTTTTTTTTTTTTTTTTTTACTGTCTTAGAGTGAACTGATTATCTTACCGCTGATATTTTTCACCCGCTTACTTGTATAAACTTGGTTAATTTTGTGCAACAAGTTATTAGAAAAAGTAAATGAATACAATTGCATATAATTATCAATCATTTGTATGTAATTAATATTTTTTATGAAGTTATTCAAATGTTTAATAGTGATTAAATTTATCTCACAAGTAATTAATAGTGTCAAGGGATGGGAAATAGGCCACACACCTTAACTAAAAATGCAAGGTAATTATTATTTATGTCTCTCATGTTTACTAATATATCCCTTATTTATATTTTCTTTCTTCAAAAATATCCTTTTTCTAGAAAGGGGTTATGGGAAGTGTCAAAATTTTAACACATTAGGGAAAGTATTTCCTGGAAATCAATAAAAAAAAGAATAGGACACCAATTGTCTTTTCTTTGCTTTGTCCTTGTTATGCGTTATAAGTAGAGGTGTCAAAACGGGTTCAACCCGCGAGCCAGTCTGTTTTACCTCGCCAAAATTGGTGGTTGGGTTGGTTAAAAGCTAGCTCACTTTATCTCGGGTCAATATAGCCCAGCCCACTTAACTCGCAACCCACCCGGGTTCAACCCGGGTGAGCCGGCTTGGCTCACGGGTTCAATTTAAAAAAAAAATATTGCAGCATAGCACTCACGCAGTCACGCACGGGACGGTCACGGCTTTTTTTTTTTCACTCTCTCAGCACACAACAGCAGTAAACAAAAGGGAAAAGGAAAACCCTAAAACTCTAAAAGCTAAGCTCCTCCAGCCTCCATTCCTCCAAGACTAAGAGCAAGACCACCACCACTCACGCAGACCGGCAGACGCAGTCACGCTCACGCACTCGACAATCGCCGACGTCGCCGTCGCCACCGTGCCACTCCCACTCGCAAGCTCGGCAGACGTAGTCACGCTCACGCCGTCGCCACCGTCGCATGATATGCTCTTTTGTAGTTTTGTTGTTCCTTGTTGAGTTCTCAAATAGGACGTGGAAAGGATATTGAGTTCTGTACATTTTCAGCACCACCACACTGCGATATCTAGTTTTCTTAGATCTACTTCAGCTTTCCCTAATCACTGAACAATTCCATTTTAAGAAAATCCACCTTAGAAAAAATAATAATACCAAAATCTCTTTAAGAAACTTTCTGCCTATTATTATTGCTTCTTAAAACGCTCTGTTATCATTGTGCATTTTAATAATAAGGAACATTACCATTAGGGAGCCTTCACAATAAATCACTTACAATACATTATGGTTATGATGAGTGAGAGCTATCATATTAATTTCTAAGCAACCCCATTGCACATTTCATTTCATAGGTACAAAAATAGAAGCAACCTAGGTGAGAGGTAGAACATGTAGCGGTGAAGGTGCCAAAAGAAATTTAAGTGTGTGTGTAGTACCCTGCTTGATTTGATTTGCTTTGCTTATGCGGATTTGAATTCTGAACAGTTGGTGATAATTAAACAATTTATATTGTTATTGATGCTTTGGTGCTCAATTTGTAGTTCTAAACTTTGAATTAAACAATTGAATTTGGTTCTACAAATGCAGAATGCATGAGTGTTTCATTTCACATTTAGTTTGAGTTTCATGTCGTTTGTAATATTTAAACTTACTTAGATTATTTAATTTGTATTTTTCTGCGCTTATGTTGTGACTTTTTAAGTTTTTTTTTTAAATTTAAAGTAAGCGAACCCACGAGTCAGCTCACGAGCCAGCTCGCGGGCCAACCCGTATAAACCACCAACCCGTGTGGGTTGAGCCGGGTTAGGCAAAATCTGACCCACCACCAAAGTGAGCCAACCCGGCCCGGCTCACTTTGTTGTCAACCCGTGGTGGGCCAACCCAGGTGGGCTGGGTTGGCCCGTTTTGACAAGTCTAGTTATAAGGTCACTTTGCTGATTTCTTCAAAAGAAACCCTGATAAAAAAATTGAAATTATGAGAATATGGAAGTTGTAGGAATAGGAATCTCTAAGCCCTCGACAAAACCCTCAAGCTCACCCACCCCTTCATGGTCCTAATACCCTGCAACAACCACCTCTACATCTCCAACATCACCCTCTATAACCCTTCTTTTCACAAGCGTGAATTCTCCCACCAACCACTTCACTACTCCAATCCTCGATTTTTTGACCAATTGGGAATATAAAAATTTATTAATTATTATCTAAGGGTAACGTTTAAAAAAATTATCAAATGAGGGTAAGTTGTAACAGCTGTTACGACTTCTAACTTTTTTTTTTAACTCGTATGAGTGTTTACGACTTTTAAATTGTAAATATATTTACAACTTCTGTTTGTTTTTTCGATTTTTTTTACTTTTCGGTTTTTTATATACTTTTCACAACTTTAAAGTCGTGTACGGTCATTTTTTTAAAATATTACGATTCAGAATTTAAGATTTAAAAAAATGATGAGAGTATACTTAATAAAAATGGGGGTGCAATTAGCAAGTTCCAATTTTTTTGAAAAATTGACCGTACACGACTTTAAAGTCGTGTGATGATTCATGACTTTAAAGTCGTGATAAGTAAAAAAAACAAACAAAAGTCATAAATATATTTACGACTTCAAAGTCGTAAATATATTTACGATTTAGAAGTCGTAAACACTCATACGACTTCAGTTAAAAAATAAAAAATGTTAGAAGTCGTAACAGCTATTACGACCTCTGATTTAGAAGTTGTAACACCTGTTATGACTTACCCCTATTTGGTAATTTTTTTAAACATTACCCCTAAATGGTAATTAATAAATTTTTCTACCCCCAGTTGGTCAAAAAACCCCAATCCTCCCTCTTTTTTTGAAAATGTCTTTCGAAAATAACTTTTTGGAATGTGTTAAAGTTTGAACACTTTAGGAAATTACTTTATGGGCAAATGGATATTTTTGAAAAAAAATTACAAATGTAAAGTATACTGGTAAAAAGTGGTGTGTAAATAACAGTTACCAAAAGGCAAAGTTTGACGTATTACTTGTCATAAGTCTTTTTTTTAAGGTTTGATCTATCCTGCATAAAAATATAATCTTACATGAAAACCTATTTAAAAGTCTATTTGTAATAAAATTTATATAAAAAGTTGTTAGACCTATCAGTCTAAATAGGGCTATTAATAACTATATAACTTTTTTTGTTATTGTATGTAATATTATATATATATATATATATATATATTATACAATTATGTATGTACTATATAATAATATAATATCTTTTATGTACATAAATGGAAGATCTATCAAGTTTAATAGATTTTAAAAAGAAAATCTAACTTTTTTACTTAAATAATTTTTTAAAAAAGTTCAAGTCTAATCATTTTAGTATAAACTTACTTTAGGTCAGTTCATAAGCCACTCAAGGTTGTCAGAATCGTGATTCTACGTAGACTCGTGGAAGCCTAGTAAACTCGACTCGTACAATCGTAAGAGTCTACTTCAGACAAAAAAAAAAGTAAATTACCTATATATAAATATAAAACATAAATTCATAGAAATAGTTCTTAAATTTTGTCCAATCAAACATAAAGTAAAAGTATACTACTAAACATAAGTTCTTAAAATAAAACAGTTATAAAACATAGAAATAGTTCAAATATCCATTAATCCTCTAATAAAATCATCTCCAAGGTCGCCACCACCACCATCATCCTCATCTCCATCTTCTTGAAGCTCTTCCTCGTTTGAGAAGTGATCTTCAACATTATCATTCAAAACCAAATTGTCAATATCAAATGCATCCAAAGTTGGATCACTTACACTTCCTCCAACCAAGTCAATATTGTTTCCATTACCACTTTCATCTAGAGGTTCCTCAAGTTGGACATTGACATCGTCTTCATCAAAAATATCATCTTCATCTTCTATTATTCACTCATCATCAGATTTCACATCTTCAAATGGAAGAGCAACCGTTTTTCTTATCTGTCTACTTTTGAGCTTCAAATTATACATGACATAAACTAAGTCATTCATCTTCTTTTGATGCAAACAGTTTCTCCTCTTTGTACGAACCTATAAATAACATTCAATATCAAAGTTGATAACTTGTCTAAACTAAAAAAAAACATATAATTTAAACACAAATAAAGTCATGAAGTTCAATTACCATTTCAAATGAACTCCAATTACGCTCACATCCAGAAGAGCTACAAGTTAAGCTCAAAACACAAATAGCAAACGACTTTAGTTTTGGACATCCATCCCCAAATATTTCCCACCATTTTGCAGGTAGCATAGTCTTCCTAGAGTTTATTTCATTCTCCATAGAAAAGAGACCTTTAGCAAAATGAAATTCAAGAGGTTGCCCGTTAATTTTGCTCCTTACCCCAACGTCCTTTACCAATCTCATCATACAAATGAATAATCATTTTTTCACTTCTCCATTATCTTTTTTAAAGTCATCTTCAAAATACAACTGAGGATTAAGGTAATATGCAGCTGCATGCAAAGGTCTATATAGTTGGTTCTCTCACCTCTTATTAATAATTTCCCAAGCAGGTTCATAACTACATAGATAAATAAAGTAAATCATATTTAAGATTAGACATAGATAAATAAAGATAAATATATTTTAAAATTTAATTGATATAGTTTAAAAAACTTACTTTTTATTCACATTATTGAAATTGCTTTTAATCCTTTCCTTTGCACGATCCATCTCAACATATATGAAACCTATGGCGGGTTGTTGATCAAAATCCACCAATCGAAGGACTACCATAAGAGGGGCATCAGCTTTGAGGTATACGGATACATTCTTCCAAAATCTATTATCCAAAACCCAATCTTCCATTTTTCTCCCCTCTTTTGAAGTACCAAACTTACTTTTTTCCACTCTTCAGAACTGAACAACCTCATGCACCAACCAACAACTCTCCATCTACATAACCTCAAACACCAGCGTCACTACCTCAAGCACACAATCAACTTTGGTATTTTGCTTCAACCACCTCCCTCCCTTAGTTTGTTGACATACATTGATGAAAACTTGGGTGGGAATGTTGATGACAAAATGTCTATCTTTCTTTAACAAATAAGACAGCAATCTTTGTCGCTCCCACACCTGTAGCGTTCGTGATCGGCCTATTCAACTATGTATCGATTGAAAGGCAGGGCGGCACGGAAGAGATAAATAATTGTAGGGGAAATAGAATCTCCACAACGACAACCTACTTGGCTTACATCATTATTTTTGGTGGTAATCCAATCTCATGGTTTTCCAAAAAAAAAAAAAAGCAATGAATTGTTGCTAGGTCCTCCATCGGGTGATTTACTGTTAAGGGGTAAAAAAAATTTCCTTATTATTGTTTAAGGGTTTAATCTAATTATTAACCAAAAGGGGGTAAATCGTATCAGTTGTTATGACTTCTAACTTTGAAGTTGTAACACTTTTTACGACTTGTATATTTTTTATTTTTTTAAAACTAAAGTCATAAAAAGTTTTACTACTCCAGTATAATTTTTTTAAAACATATTGTTTGACTCGAAGTTTTGATGCTGACAATGGGCCATATATTCTATTAAGGGATTTGTTCAAAATAAAGGATCAGCCCAATTTGACTAACCGCAAGGAACAGTCAATAAAGAAATTGTGATGTAGACATGCACTAAGTGTGATGTAGACTTTTCACTATTGCATGACTTATTCCTTCTAAAACATGAGAGGAACACTCAAGTCTCAAAAAAGAAGATTTAATTGGAGCAAATGTTGATGGGCAGAAAGGAAGACTAGAACCTATCATCTAGAAAGTTTGTAAGAGTAAGTTCTCTTTGATTTTCTTGACTTAGATTGCCACTTGAACTCTTGAAATAAAATTGGATATGGGGCAAATAAATGGATATGAAATCAGCTTATAAAGTTCATTCTCTTGATAAATGTCTTATCAGTTTAAGTTTATTAGAAAAATCTGTTTTTTTCTAATTAAACAGAATCTGCCATATTTAATTTTATAGATAAAGTTTATTTCTGTTTTGATAAAAAAGCTTAACTAATAAAATCTGAAAAGAATTTATTGTTAGTTATGCTTATCAAAACTAACAGAAACAAAGATTAGAAAATAAAAAATGTGTTTATCCGTGTCTTTATGTCAATAGAGTATCATGGGATCAAAAGAAAAGTGTGAATTCTCCTTGAGTTATATTGACAATATGAGTTACAAATATCTTTTGAGAATTTACCCACAGGTTTATATTGTGTCTTCTGCTTGGAATTAGAAGTTTTAAAGGTAACTTTGAAATATTTGATAAAAGTCTGGTTTAGAGTTAAATCAACAATTGAATGAGAAACTTTGTGGAGGAACAAGGTTTGGGAAAAAGTCATACAAATCTAGAGTTAGGTTTGGAAAAAGTCTGGTTTAGAGTTAAATTAGCAATTGACTTAGAAACTTTGTTGAGGAACAAGGTTTGGGAAAAAGTCATACAAATCTAGAGTTAGGTTTGGAAAAAGTCTGGTTTAAAGTTAAATCAGCAATTGACTTAGAAACTTTGTTGAGGAACAAGGTTTGGAAAAAAAGTCATACAAATCTAGAGTTAGGTTTGGGATTGACTAGTATAAGGGTAGAATAGGTTATGCACTTGTACTTGATATTGATTTTTAAATAGTGAAGTATTCTTTATTCAATTGGATTGAGTGATCCAGTTGGAGCCGTGGTTGTTTTCTCTTATTGAGCCTAGGAGTTTTTCCCCGTTAAAACTCATTGTGTTTTGTCCTCTTTACAATTTGATTATTTGTTTTTATTTTTGGGATTTTATTAGAATTTTTTTGCTAAATTTATAAACTCAATTCAACCTCCCCCTTCTTGAGTTCATCTGGGACCAACAATTGGCATCAAAGCTTCGTTCTCTGTTTGTTACAGGTAATACTGAAGAGTAGATCCAACATGAATGAACTCGAGACTCTCAAGCCATGTTATGCTCCACAAAGACCACCATTATTTGAAGGGAATTTCTATCCTACTGGAAGAACAAAATGGAGACCTACATTCAAGCTGAAAAATTTCAAGTCTGGAATATCATAGAAAATAGAGATTATGAAATCACCAAAAAGAATGACAAAGGTGTGGATATCCCAAAGCTAAAACAAGAATACACCGATGAGGACTAGATAAAGATGGAACTAAATGCTCAAGCTAGGAGGATCATTCACTGCAACATAGGACTAATGGAATTTAACAGAATCAAGGGTTGCAAATTTGCCAAAAACATGTGGGATCTCTTAGAGGTAACTCATGAGGGCACCAATGAGGTAAAACAATCCAAGATTGACCTTTTTATGCATCAATATGAATTGTTTCTTATGAAACAGAAGAACCAATTTCTGATATGATTACCCGCTTCACTAACATTGTAAATGAGTTGAAAGCATTAGGCATGGAGATTTCACAAGAAGAGCAAGTAAGAAAAATATTGAGAAGCCTTCCAAGACAGGAATGGATGCCAAAGGTCACGGCTTTGCAAGAAACCAAAGACTTCAAGAAATTCAATTTGGAACAGCTGAGTGGATCCTTAATAACCTTTGAGATGCAACTGGAGGCTCTAAAAAGGAAAATCCAACAGGAAGAGACAAGGGAATCACTCTAAAAGCTGAATCTGAAGAAGAGCAAGACAACACTGATGATGAAGAAGACCTTTCCTTACTAGTTAAGAAATTCATAAAGGCATACAGAATTTCCAGAAACTCTAACAGGAAATTCAATCAAGGAAAATCTAAACATAACTCCTCTAAGACTAATGATGGATGTTTCAAGTGTGGAAAGCAGGACCATAGGATCAGAGATTGCCCAGAATGGGAGCTAGAGCACAAAAAGGAGAAAAAGATGAGAGAGGAGAAAAAGTTTAGCAGAAAAGAACTTAAGAAGGCTATGATGGCAGCCTGGTCAAGCTCAGGCTTAGAAAAAAGGAGACACGGATGTTGAAGAATAATAAGCTCATTTATGTCTTATGGCTGGAGCAAATGACGATTCTAATGCTGAAACAATCGAGGTAAACTCTCAAACTGAAACAACAGCATTGCATGAACAAACTAAAGAGGAGGTAGTTAGAAACATAAAATCTCTCATGAATTCGTGCATATGTCTGCATGAAGTAAAATTTGTAGCACTAAATGAATGTGATGCATTGAGAGAAAGAGCAAGGAGTTGCTTGATGGTTATGGAAGTCTAAGATTAGAACTCAGGACCATAACCAACATAAATAATGACTTGGTAAGAAAAATTCGGGATTTAGAAGTAGAAAATGAAGATATTCATAGGTGCATGGCTTTCTTGAGATTTGAAAAAAAAAACTAAAGGAGTTGGCTGAAAAAAGTCCTAAGGTAAAAGTACTGGAAGAAAAAATAAGGAACTTGAATAAGGAGAATGACATCCTTAGAAACAAATTAGCTGACCTACCTAGCAGTTCAAACAAAAAGCAAGTAAGACCTTGGGAAGATACTTGGATTAATAAGGCACACACTCAGTCCAAGCATTGACTAGGTTACAAGGCATGTGATTCTATAAAGAAACATGTTGATCTATATGAAACTAGAGATTACATGCATTCTGGGAAGGGTGAACACCTAAAAGAAGATTCCATACACAAAATAAATGTATTAAAGAAAAATAAACATTATGCACATCATTCTCATTATTCTATGAATAAACCTGCAAAGAAAAGAGAGCATAATATGCTAAGGAAAAAGGACCCAAGCAAGTCTAGGTTCCCAAAACAAACAAATAATTTTTTTTTGCAGGTTGAAGTGAGGGGGAACAACACATGGTACTTAGACAGCAGCTATTCCAAGCACATGACAAGAGACAAATCTAGATTCCTCACACTCGACCCCTTCAAAAATGGATGTGTGACTTTCGGAGATAACAACCAAGATGAGATCTTGGGAGTTGGTAAGGTAGGTAAGTCATTCACACACTCTATTGATAATGTGTTTTATGTTAAAGGCTTAAAACATAGCCTATATTAAGCATATCTTAGTTTTGTGATAAAGGGAACTCAGTAGAGTTCACATATGAAAAATGTTTTGTAAGAAAATTAAAGACACAAAAGGTTATCTTGGAAGGAAAAAGAAATAGAAATGTTTATCAATTTAACTTAAACTCTATTGCTGATGTCTCACTAACATGTTTAAGTGTCATAGAAAATGATACCCTTTTTTGGCATAAAAGATTAGAACATGCAAGCTTTGGAGTGATCAAGAAGTTGCATTCACAAGGACTAGTTTCTGGTCTTCCCACTCTCAAATTTCAGGACATCAAGCTTTGTGATGCTTGCACCCAAGGAAAGCATGTCAGATCCTCTTTTAAATCCAAAAAAAACTAGAAAAAGTAATTGATCATGAATTTTCATCACTAAGGACTCCGCAACAGAATGGAGTGGTGGAGAGAAAGAACGGGACCTTGGAGGACATGACCAGAACCATGTTGATTGCAAGCGGTCTACCTAGGAACTTCTAGGCAGAAGATTTAAACACAACTTGCTACATCATAATAGGGCCATGATCAAATCCATGATAAAAGAAAACCCCTTATGAGCTGTTCAAAGGAAGAAAGCCCACCATAGTGATCCATGATAAAGAAGACCCCTTATGAACTGTTCAAAGGAAGAAAGTCCACCATAGTGCATCTAAGGACTTTTGGATGAAAGTGCTTTGTCCATAATAATGGGAAGGACAACTTGGGGAAATTTGATGTAATGAGTGATGAAGGAGTGTTCTTAGGTTACTCCTCCCAGAGTAAAGCATACAGAGTCTATAACAAAGAGGTAAAATAGATAAAACACTCTTCTTAAAATTCAAAGGTAAGAATTTATTAATTCTGGAAATATATGTTGACGATATTATTTTTGGATCCACTAATGAATTTTTGTGCAAGTGGTTTGTTGAAATCATGAGCAAAGAATTTTCAGATGAGTCTTATGGGTGAGCTGAACTTCTTTTTGGGGCTGCAAGTATCCCAAACTGAATTTGGGATAATGATACATCAACAGAAGCATAGTTGTGAAAACCGGTTCGGTCATTGACCCGGTCGAGGTAGTGGGTCACTGGGTCAGTGATCCAACCAGTGGGTTAGTAATTGGCCCGGTTTGACCCGGTCTATATTAAAAAATTCAAAATTATATTATATATTTTATATAACTAACATTATTTGATTAAGAAAAATTCATTTATAATTATATATTGAAAAATCCAAAATAACAATTGAAGTATTAAAATTGATAACATAAGTAAAGTATATTTAAAAAAAGACTGTAAATAGCAACTACCTAAATAAAAAACACAAAAGCCCATTTCGAAAATATATATGGAAACTGCAGAAAGAAAAAAAAGGGTACAAAAAGCAAATTAGGCCCAAATCACAAAACCCTACAAGATATATTCTTCTTTTCTCCTTCCTGTGCCTAATTTGCTGCCGCTTCCTGTGCCTAAAGAGCAACAACGCGTCTTCCTTCTTTTCTCCTTCCTGTGCCGATTTGTAATAGTATTTATTCTTCTTTTCTCCTACCTCGCTCTTCCTGCACCTTCTTGCGCCTTCCTTCTCTTCCATTTCAGCGCTTATTCAGTAGAAGTTTTTCTTTCTATTACAGTCCTTCTCTTCTTGCGCTGAAGCTTTTTTTTCTTCACCAACCCGGTCCGGGTCCTAAAAATCGGCTAGATTTTCGGTTCTTTCCAAAACCGTCTGATTTTTTCCGGGCCAAACTAGGTCACATGCATGACCGGTTCATTAGCCAACTCGGCTCAGTTGATGCTCTGATTCCCGGTCTAATCGGTTCGATCGGCCGGTCCGAACCGGTTTTCACAACTATGAACAGAAGTATCTCTACGAACTTCTTAAGAAATTTGGAATGAAATTTGCCAAATTTCATCATACACCTATGGCCACTGGTCACAAAGTAAGTGAAGACCTCTCATGTAAGAGTATTGATATCACTACTTATAGAGGCATGATAGGTTCTTTACTTTACTTAACATCTAGTAGACCTGACATTGTTTTTAGTGTAGGATTATGTGCAAGATTTCAGTCAAATCCTAAAGAGTCACATTTAAAATACGCTAAGAGGATTCTAAGATATTTAAAGGGAACTAAAAACTTAAGCTTGTGGTATCCTAAAAGGGCTAACTTTGACTTTATTGCCTACAGTGATGCTAACTTTGCAGGTGATCTGGTGGGAAGAAAAAGCACTTCGGGCATGGCCCATTTTCATGGACCTTGCTTGATATCTTGGGGTTCCAAGAAGCAGGATTCAGTAGCATTATCCACCACTGAGGCTGAATCTAGAACATGTGCCATTGAAGTTTGAGGCTGTAAATAAGAGAAGACAACTCCATGAAACTAACAAGGATGAAATAGGCCATGTTTCTCTTAGCCAGATCCTTTTATAGCCCACCTGACACTTTTATATCCCTAGTCATCCCTATTGAGCCTAAAATTGCTAAAATAGCTGCCCTAACAAGTCAAAGTTTCTAGGAATATCAAAAGAAAATATCTTGAACATTACCCCATAATCACCCCAAAAGTTATGCACAAAGACAACATTGGTATCAAATGAAAAGACAACAAGTGTACACTTCTGAGACAAGGCCAATAGTACATTAATATATATATATATATATATATATATATATATATATATATATATATATATAGAAAGGCCACACACTAAAGCTTACTCAAGAGTCTCGTGCATCTAAATAGGGGGAACACAAAGTCAAGGGGAACAAAAAGTCAAGACTCTAGAGCAGTTGAGCAGTACATTTTTTTTCTAATACACTTTTTAACATTACTATCTCTTCCCATCCCTAAAGATTACAAGCTTACAAAAGTCCTATAGACTTGATTGGATCATGGAGTTAAATTCCTTAAATGAGTGGAGAACAGTCAAGAAGTACAAGCCTATGGAACCTCCAAGAGAGACAAACACTAAGTGATGTGTGCATACAAGAGTGAATTGGATGGTTACTGTGCTGCTGGATATTGTTCTAAGTCTCTCATATTTCAGGTTTCCTTTCCTCCACTTCTCCTTATCTTTTTTCTCATCATCTCTTTTTGATGATGTCAAAGGGGGAAGTGTGATATAGACATGTCACTACTAAATGTCTTCTTCCTTCTAATTTCTTATGCTACTTTCTTTTCTTTTGGTTATTAGTAAGCTCTAGAACTCAGACTGATGCCATTGTTTATTAAGCACATAACTAGTCAAAGAATTGATAAACTGTAACTATGCAGTGATATCTGGGAAGATGTCCCAAGCTATGCTCTATGATTTGTTAAGTTATCTGTCAATCTTTAAAGCCTACAAGAATATAAGTCTAAAGAGATTGTCATCATCAAAAAGGGAGAATTTGTTGGACTCGAAGTTTTGATGCTGACAATGGGCTAGATATTATATTAAGGAATTTGGTCAAAATAAAGGATGAGTACAATTTGACTAACCTCAAGGAACAATCAATATGGGCAGTGTGATGTAGAAATGTACTAAGTGTGATGTAGACTTGTCACTATTGCATGACTTCTTCCTTCTAAAACACGAGAGGAACGCTTAAGTCTCAAAAGAATATTTAATCGAAACAACTATTGATGGGTAGAAAGGAAGACCAGAACCTGTCATCTAGAAAGTCTGTAAGAGTAATTTCTCTTTGATTTTCTTGACTTAGATTGTCACTTGAACTCTTGAAATAAAATTGGATATGGAGCAAATAAAATGGATATAATATCAACTCATAAAGTACATTATGTTGATAAATGTATTATCAATTTAAGTTGATTAGAAAAATCTATTTTTCTGATTAAACAAAATCTGTCATATTAATTTTATAGATAAAGTTTATTTTTGTTTTGATAAATAAGTTAAACTAATAAAATCTGAACATAATTTTATTGTTAGTTTATGCTTATCAAAACTAACAAAAACAAAGATTATAAAATAAAAAAATATGCTTATCCATATCTCTATATAAATAGAGTATCATGGGGTTAAAAGAATAGTGTGAATTCTCCTTGAGTTATATTAGCAATCTGAGTTACAGATATCTTTTGAGAATTTGCCCATTGTGCCTTCTGCTTAGACTTAGAAGTTTTAAAGGTAACTTTGAAATATTTGATAAAAGTCTGGTTTAGAGTTAAATCAGCAATTGAGTGAGAAACTTTATGGAGGAACAAGGTTTGGGAAAAGTCATACAAATCTAGAGTTAGGTTTGGGAAAAGTTTGGTTTAGAGTTAAATCAGCAATTGAGTGAGAAACTTTGTGGAGGAACAAAGTTTGAGAAAAAGTCATACAAATCTAGAATTAGGTTTGTGATTGACTTGTATAAGGGTAGAATAGGTTCTGCACTTGTATTTGATATTGGTTCTTTAAATAGTGAAGTATTCTTTATTCAATTGGATTGAGTGATCCAGTTGGAGCCGTGGTAATTTTCTCCTATTGAGTTTAGGAGTTTTTTCCCCCTTAAAACTCATTGTGTTTTGTCATCTTTACAATTTGATTATCTGTTCTTATTTTTGGGATTTTATTAGAATTAATTTGCTAAATTTATAAACTCAATTCAACTTGCCCCTACTTGAGTTCATCTGGGACCAACACATACGACTTTAAAGTAATAAAAAAATTTACGACTTCAAAGTCGTAAATATTTTTACGACTTCAAAGTCGTAAATATTTTTATGACTTTGAAGTTGTGACATTTTTTTTTTATAAAAAATGGTAAATTTTTTTAATTGTAAAAAAATATTAATGAATAAATGTAGAAAAATATAAAAAATATATTTAATAAAATAATATATTAAAATTTTGATACACCAAAAATTAAGAAAATATTAAATAAAATTATATAAAAAATTTAGAAAATATATTAAATGTGACTTTTATTTGCTTGGAAGTAAAGATTAATGATCTCAATATTTGAATTTGAATTTATAATGAGATGGACGATCCAATTTCAAATAGGCCTAATAAATGCTCATTGTGTAAAATTGAATTAGATAATCTTAGTAATTTTTCATATAAGGAAGTGGACGACTAATATTATTTATAGTTTTATGCTTTTATTTAATTTGTATTGTTCATTTTTTATTAATTACAAATGTTGTTTTTATTTTAACAACTACTTTTATCACTGAATTATAATTTGTTGATAATATTTAAATAAGTGTTAAAATAAAATTTATCCACATTACCAAATTTTTAATTTCCTTAATAATAATTGAAAAATTAATTAACAAAATCTTAGTATAATTAAATATTATTTGATATATTATAAGTTAATATTTAAAAAAATTAATATTTTCATTTAAATTTAAGTCTTTTCAAATAAAAATCTTAACATTAATACAAAAAATATAAATTTTATTAAATAAAATAATATAGTCAAAATTAAATATACCAAATACCTTAATAGTATTAAATAAAATCATATAAAATTTAAAAAAATTAAATAAAATAATATTAAAAATATATGGAAAATATTGAATAAAAATATATTAAAAATTATACAAAATATTAAATCAAACTAAAAAATTAAAAATATTTTAATTTTTAAATTTTAAATTAAAAAATCAGAATTTTTTTAACAAAATTTACAAAACAAACAATTAAATATTTTTTATTTTTTATATGGTTTTATTTAATATTTTCTTAATTTTTGGTATATCTAATTTTTAATATTTTATTTATTTAATATACTTTCTATATTTATTTATTAAATAATTAAATCAAAAAATATTTACAATTAAAAAAAACAAATTTTACCAATTATTTTAAAAATAAATTTTACCATTTAAAAAAAATGTCACGATTTCAAAGTCGTAAAAATATTTATGACAATTTGTAATATTAAATTTTTTACGATTTCAATTTAAAAAATATACAAAGTTGTAACAAGTGTTATAATATAGGACTTATCTCCTTTTGGATAATAATTTAAAATTAACCTTAAATGATAATAAACCAAAAAATAATAATATCCCCTCCATTGAGGCAGAATAAAGGGTCGTCACTATAGCCACGTTGGAGCTCATGTGGTTGACAAACCTTCTCACAGAACTGAATATACCCATATAACACCCCCCTAGAATCCTTTGTGAAAATGTTAGAGCAAAACTTACTTGTACTCCAACACTGTACTACAATCGCGGAGGAAACACATCTCATTGGAATATCATTTTGTTTGTGAACAAGTTCAGGCAGGCAAGCTTCAAGTATCCCATGTGTCCACTAAGGATAAGCTGACAAATCTTCTAACCACTGGTTATTGCGCACTTTTAGAATGTAACAACCAAGTCAAAAGTCACAAATGCTGACTTTATCTTGAAGGGACATATTACAGCCTCTGTTATGGGTTCTTATTATTCAAATCACTCATTATCTTCCAACATTTATCTTCTCAGTTTAAATACAGCTTATCAATTGTATTGAGTTGTAACAAACTAGTCTATAAAAGAGGAGTCTGTAACTCTATTCACAATCAATAAAATTTAGATTCTTATATCCTCTATACAGTAAACCTCTCCAAGCTTTCATAAAATATATTTTTTTGTAAAGATAACTCACAAAAGTGGGAATTTGAATCTTAAGCACAAGATACAAAACTTTGCAAAGACAAAGATTAAAATATTTGTGCATAGAGTATCGTCCATTACATGTATCATAGTATTAGTATGTAATCATTGCTTCTATTCATTTTAAGTCTTTTCTTTATAGTTGATGAATAAATAACTGTTTAAGAACTTTTTCCGTTCTAATGTTGCATTAAATACGCAATATGTCTTCACATTATAAGAAAGATATGGCTTGTCCTTTCTAAAAGAGAGAGAAAAAATGGCAGACTCTTGAACTGACACTTATTACTAAAAGGTGTTTCTGACATGATGAAAGCGTTTTCTACTTCTCTCATTTTGATATGCTTCATAGATGTTCTCATGGTTGATAAGAAGACCTGTATGCCTTTGACAGTACTATGTAACATCAATTATTCTTTATAATAAAAAAATGTGAGCATATTCAAAAATACTTGACATATATAAACGTTCAAACACTTACGGTGTGTTTGGATATGGAATTTAAAGTCGGAAAAGTAATTTTGAAAGGGATTTAAAAATATTTGTTATAAAATTTACTGTTTGAATAGTTTGTTAGGAAGAATTTAAAATTTGGAAATTCTAATGAGAAATTTTAAATAACTAAAACTTAAGAATTTTAAATTTCTTAGAAAATTTGAGAATTCTTCTTAACATTTGTCTCTATATCATTTTTGTACGCCATTACTCCTCATTTGTCAATGACACTTTTCAATGTGCTCAAAGCTTGGGCACGCTACTGTCACTGTTTAAGATGACCTATCTCACATGGCCTTCTCTATGACGCAAACGCAATGGTGTCATCTACGTCGATGGCTTCCTTGACGCCACAGATGTGTCCATAGATTTAGATTCGGACGAATTCTTTAACATTAATCATAATGTTTTAGACTCCTTTAACGACAAGGGCAACAAGAAGGATAGGGATCGCAAGCTGAACCATGCTATCATTGTTTATTGTAGGTGTATTTAAAATCAGGTTTAAATTGTTTATCCAACCATAATATTTTTAAAATCTAAGAAATTTAAATGATGCATTTAAATTACTATAAATTTTAAATTTATCAAAATTTCAAATTTCTTTATCCAAATGCAACCTTAGTCATTTATTTGAAATCGATCATTTTGTTCTTAAGCATGCAAGAAACTTTGTCACCTCAAAATTAATAAAAAAACATCATGCTTGAAAAGAAGTCTAATAAGAAATTATTACCTTTATTTCTTATTATAAGGTTGAATTAATTAATTCATTAGGATTAAAAAATTGATTAATTTAGTTGAAAGTTAACATAATATTTTCTCCCCTAAATTATTCTATGAGCAAAACTAACAAACATTAATGGATAATGTTTTCCTCATTATCAGGTCATTCTAGGGCTGACTTTAATTAAGAGCATTTTTGTGAGAAAAATAATTAATATACGAGATAATTTAAATTAAATCTTATATAAAGAAAGTCACACTTTTATATATATATATATATATATATATATGACACTTTGGACACTTTTTATGAAAATGTGTATTGGACTCTCTTAGTTCAAAAATGGATTAGACGCTTAGTTGAAAAACACATCGGATGCTTTTTCAATAAAAGTCTATTTTCTCATGTACTTTAATATTTTTAAAACACATACTTTGAAAGCATTTATGGACGATTATACGAGGATATATTTACAAACTGCACAAGTAACACATCGTTAGTAATTCATAAATTTTAGTAGTCTTTGTTATTTTCAAAATATTTTTGGGGATTAGAAGTTTCATACGTCGTTGGTTTCAACAAATTTGAAAAAGTTTTAGTTAAAATACTTATAAACTGTTCATATTAATCAATTATTGTCATCTTTGCAATGGTAAAGTGCATTTACTATCCGTCTATGTCATTCTTTCCCTTAGAATGTTTTACTCTTCTTACTTAAACCATGAAAGCATTCCAGCCCATCGACTTTGGAACTAATCTTGTGCAAATTGAAGTATGTGTCTAAACCTTTTTCTTAGCCAGGTATCAATACCTTGACACCAATTTGCAATTCAATTTATTGTACTCAGCAATAGAACAAAATAAAATAAAATGGACCACGTGTCAGGAAATTGGACACCTCTTAACTTCCCTTCCCTGCCACATCTACAAGTTCAACTTCGAGTCACACTACAAGTCTACAAATGCCATTTAATCTAGTTGTCATGCGAAATCCTTACAAAAGATGTGTTTTAGATTTTATCAATTAAATGTGTTTTAGTTGTCCTCCACACAATATGCATGTTATTTTGCTCCAATTCTATATCTATTCCCATTCTCTATTTAAACTCATTTCTAATTAAATATCTCAAATCAATGCTGAATCTCACAATCATTTTTTCATTAACGCCCTGTAGCCATCCTCTCGAGTAAAAAGAGGGAGGAAGAGCAACATAAGCAGAAGCACTGATTGTATGCATATTCACACCTTGCTTTTCGACCATCTTCTTGTTGTTGCCCTTCTCCAATTAGTGAACCGTTATGTAAATCACTCACCCAGTCACCAAATCAAATTGTAATTTGTTGATCAGTCTTGAACACTTAATATTATTGGATTAATTGTTAATAATGTTCAAAATACGGATTTGAACCTTCAGATGTATGTATGTTCGAGCATTAGGTGCAAGAATTTTTTTAGTTTCCCGAGAATCTTAACTTAGAAATGGTAATTCCTGTTTGGGGAATTTTTAGTTTTGAGTTTTGAAAATTTTTAAAATAATAATCAATTTTTAGTTTTGGTTTTTCAAAAACATTTTAATCCAATTTTTAAAATATGATTAGTTTCAAAATAAAAGCATTTTGAAAGTTTTATATCATATAACAATTAATTTAAGAGTATTTTTGTGCGGTGATGATAACAATGATAATGTGGATGATGTTAGAAGCAACAATGACAGTAAAGATATCAGTGGTGATTATAGTGACGGTGGCGACAATAGAGGTAGTGGCGATTGTGGTGGTGGCAATGGCGACAATGGTAGTGGTGATACCAATGTTGGTGGTAGGTTGGTTGTGGTGGCAATGATGAGGGTGGTATTGTTGGTGGTGACAATGACAGTGGAGGTGACATTGATGGTTGTGGTGCTGGTAGTAATGTCGGTGATGATGGTGATGTCGGTGGCAATGACAGTGGTGGTGGTGGTAGTGGTGTTGGTGGTGGCACCAAGTGGTGGTGGTGGTGGTGGTTGTGGTGGCGGTTACGAGATAGTGGCAGTGACGGAGATGGTGGCGGTGGTGACAATGAGAGTGGTGGTATCATTGATGGTTGTGTTGGTGATAGCAATGCCAGTGGTGATGGTGATGGTGGTAGTGGTGGTAGCTGTGTTGGTGGTTGTGGTGGTGACAGCCAATTATGAAGGTGACAGTGATGGTAGTGGCAACGGTGGTGTTGGTGGGGGGCGATGACAAAGATGGTATTGGTGGTGACGACAATAGTGGTGGCGATGACAGTAATGATGGTAATGGCAACATAAAGTTTCATATGTCAAATGTGAGAAATGTGTGTTTTTTTGAACTAAAAATCAAATTCACAAAACTTTTTTTTCTTGATTTTGAAAATGAGTGTAAAAGTGTTTTGAAAATAATTTAAAAATCATTTCAACTCCATTTTTTTCCAAACACATTTTATTTTGAAAATCAAAAATCGCAACTACCTCAAGTGGGTCCTTAATTTTCCATGTTTGGTTTGATTTTTAAAAAAATAACAAGGAACAATGTTTTTCGGTAATTTTTTTGGTCAAGTTTCCCATGAAAATATTTTCATGGGATAGGTGTGAATCTAAGTTTTCCTAATTAAAAAATTAAGTTTAATTACAGTAAAATATCACATTATTCTTATTAAATTATTTAATGAGGTAAATAATTAAAGATTATGGAAAATATACTATTTTACTTTTATATTTCCATGAAACTTATATGACAATATTTATGATCTACAAACAAATTCAGCCATTCTCAGGATTCATGGTTCTCATAAATGATAATTTCGGGACATGAAAAAATTTCCCTTGTACCAAATGCCTAGACATATACTGCTTTATTTGTGGTAGTATTGGTAAAAATTGTATTCTATAGCATGAACTTTTGAATTTTTATAGGAAAAGAGAAAACATGAAGGGAAAAAAAGGTTTTGCTTCGGAAAATTTAATTTTTGGTTCATGTTGGAGACACAAGTGGATGTCTATTTATGTTGGTTGATCATAAGAATTGGTTACAAATACTTTTCTTGTGTGTTGAGCGATGAAGAGTCCAATCTAGCAAATTAGTTGCAGAGGTCATTAGCATTTATGACACTTGTCACAAGTTGGTTAAACAACATTTTATAGTTGCTATTATATAAGGAATAAATGAACTTTTGTTTCATTTCTTCCATTTGAATCCATTTGAATAAGAAATATGTCAATCTTTCTTTGTATTTCGTTCTTGTGAGGGTATCAGAGCTCTATAAGATTTAATGTCTCATGTGAGAGGCATGTGACTTATTAAGGATTAATAAATTGTTATGGACTAAGTTGTAAATAGGTCATAGACTTAAGTGGAACAATTTCTAAAGACAACTACTCTTTGATGGGAGTAGTCGTTATAAAGAGTTTAATACTCACTGACGTAAAATAAGGTCTTCTTTCTGACATTAGAGTATTCTCTCAACCTTAGTCACCATCACAAAAAATAGAGAGAATAGAAAGAAGAGTTAAAAGAAGTGAAATCTTATTTCTCTTCTCTTTCAATGAATCAAAGTACACCAGAGAAAAGTCTCACTATAAGAAAAATACACACAATTTATCTATTATTTTTTAGAATCATATATTTTAAGATCCTGATTGGTTTTTTTAATGAATGCTTTCCTTTTTCTTTTTTGAATTCTCAAGTACCTATAAGGAACATGATTGGTGGTTTAAATATTTCTTGTTCCTTTTGTTATATGATACTTGAATGTGACTAAAGGAATGAATGTTATAAAAAGGTAAATGTTGTACGATTATTCATGGTCTGGAACGTTATAAGCAAAAGTGGCTATCGATTGTTAATAACAACAAGCATATGCATGCCGTGTATTTGGTTTGAATTAAGTATATGATAGACTTGTCAGTCACTAAAGTGACCAAATTTTTAAGGTTATTTGGTTGGAATTAAGTGTATGATAGATTTGACACTAGACATCATTTAGATTTATTGAAAACTCGTTATGTACCTAGTTTATCTAGGAATTTAGTTCCATTATCTAAACTTGATGTTACTGGACACTCTTTTAATTTTGATAATGGATGTTTCAGTTTATTTAAGCATAATTATCTCATTGATATTGGATATTCTTTGTGATGGTTTATATAAATTGAATTTAAATGGTTTGTATGGTGAAATGGTTTTGACATTCCAGCATAATGTTGACACTAAACGTAGTTTAGTGAATAAACGCTCCACTTTCTTGTGGCATAAACATTTGGGTCACTTTTTCTAGAGAAAGAATGGAAAGATTAATAAAGAATGAAATTCTTCCAAATCTATATTTTACTAATCTGAATATTTGTGTGGATTGCATTAAAGGAAAACAAACAATACACACAAAGAAAGGTATTACAAGAAGCACTAAGCTTCTTGAAATTGTGCACACTGACATTTATGGACCTTTTGATGTTAATTCTTTCAAAATGAAATGTACTTTTTCACATTCATTGATGACTATTCACATTATAGTTATGTCTACTTACTGCATGAGAAATCTCAAGCAATGGATGTCTTAGATATTTATTTGAATGAAGTAAAAAGACAATTAGATAGATAGGTGAAAGTTGTCAGGTCTGATAGATGTGGTGAGTAGGTATGATGAAACTAGGCAACAAGTAGGTCCATTTGCTAAACTCCTTCAGAAACATGATATTTGTGTGCAATACACAATGTCTGGTACACCACAACAAAATGGTGTATCAGAAAGGCGTAACAGAACATTAATGAAAATGGTTAGGAGTATGTCAAATAACTCTAATTTACCCATATTATTCTGGATGTATGCATTGAAAACTACCATGTATTTGTTGAATAGGGTTCCTAGTATGGCAATTCCAAATACACCTTTTGAACTTTGGACTAATAGGACACCTAGCATAAGGCATCTGTATGTTTGGGGTTGCCATACAGAAATAAGGATTTATAATCTATAAGAAAAGAAACTAGGTGTAAGAACAATTAGTGGATATTTCATTGGTTATCTAGAAAAAACAAAGGGGTATATGTTTTACTATCCTAATCATAGTATGAGAATTGTTGGAACTAGAAATACAAGGTACGTTAAAAATGGTGAAACAGGTGGGAGTACAATTCCACGAAATGCGAAAATTAAAAAAGTTAGAGTGCAAGTTCCTTTAACTATTGCCTCTAGTAGTAAAGTGAGTGTTCCTCAAGATGTTTTTTCAAACAATAATGAAAAAGAAAAATGCAATAATGAGCCCATGATTCAAAATGAACCTATTGTAGAAGAACCACAAGAAGTAGCATTAAGGAGGTCTCAGAGAAAAAAGGTCAGCTATTTCAAATGACTATGTGGTATATCTACATGAATTAGAAATTTAATTAACCATTATTGATGATTATCCAATTTCATTTTCACAGGCCGTAAGGTGTGATAATTCTGATACATGGTTTGAAGCCATGAAAGAAGAGTTAAGATCTATGAAACAGAATGGTGTTTGGGACCTTGTAGAATTTCCAGAAGGTTGCAAGAGAATTGGTTGTAAGTGGGTCTTTAAGACTAAATGTGACTCTCATGGCAACCTTGAACGTTACAAGGCCTAACTTGTTGCTAAGATTTTACTCAGAGAAATGGTATTGATTATAAAGAGACATTCTCACCAGTCTCAAGAAAGGATTCCTTCAGGATTATCATGATACTTGTAGCCCATTATGACTTGGAGCTACATTAAATGGATGTGAAAATTGCCTTTAATGGAGATTTAGAGGAGAATGTTTACATGGACTAACCAATGGGGTTCTGAGTTGAAGAAAATGAACACATGGTGCGCAAATTAAAGAAATCAATGTATGAACTTAAGCAAGCTTCTCGCCAATGGTATTTGAAGTTTAATGATACCATTGTTTCCTTTGGATTTGAGGAAAACATTGTTGATCAATGTATATATCTAAAGGTCGGTGGGAGTAAGGTTATATTTTTAATTCTGTATGTTGATGATATCTTGCTTACAACTAATGATCTTGGGCTTCTTCATGAGACTAAGAAGTTTCTCTCTAGTAATTTTGAAATGAAGGATATGGGTGGGGCAAGCTATGTGATAGGAATAGAAATATTCTAGAACAAATCATAACGATTGTTTGGCTTGTCCCAAAAAGCATATATCAATAAAATACTAGAGAGGTTCAGGATGGAAAATTGTTCAGCATCACCTGTTCCAATTCAGAAAGAAGACAAGTTTAGTCTTGCATAATTTCTTAAGAGATTTAGAACGAAAATAAATGAAAGCAATTTCGTATGCACCTGTTGCTAGAAGTATTATGTGTGCTCAAATCTGTACTTGACCAGACATAAGCTTTGCAGCTAAAATGTTAGGAAGATATCAAAGTAATCTGAGAATGGAACATTAGAAAGCTGCAAAAAAGGTTCTGAGATACTTACAAGGAACAAAGGATCACATGCTTACATATAAGAGGTTTGATCACCTTGAGTTGATTGGGTATTTAGACTCATACTTTGTTGGATGTGTGGATACAAGGAAATCCACCGTTGGTTATGTATTTCTTTTAGCTAAAGGAGCAGTATCGTGGAAGAGTGCAAAGCAATTTGTTATTGCTACATCCACTGTGGAAGTTGAATTTGTAGCATGTTTTGAGGCTACAATTCAAGCTAATTGGCTACGGAACTTTATTTCAGGGCTTGGAATTGTCGACAGTATTGTCAAGTCACTGAAAATGTATTGTGATAACTCTGCAATAGTGTTTTTCTCTAAGAACGACAAGTACTCTAAAGGTGCTAAACATATGGACTTGAAGTACTTTTTCGCGAAAGAAGTTAAAAAACAAAAAGTGTCAAGAGAAAATATTAGCACAAATCTCATTATAGTTGATCCTTTGACAAAGGGATTACCGCCAAAGACATTTATTGAGCATGTTGAAAATATGGACATTATTGTTATTAAGGATTGTTGAGTGTAATGTTTACTTTTGTTTTAGATTGTTGACATTTTGAGCTCATATATGATATGTTTCTGATTACTTTTTCTCTACGTTTGCATGCAAGTTTGCATTAGAGTAATGTAAGCATGTACCATCTTAAATAAAGACATTATGTTGGACCATTATATGCTTCTAATTATGTTCATATTAAGAAGTCTAATTTGTGGTACATGGAAGAGATTATGTCGATTAAGTGATGTAAAACTATCATAACTTGAATTAGTACATATTCTTAATTATGAAATTATGATGTGTCTAATGTATGAAACAATTTAATCATTTCAATGCGTATTACGTGAGTTTAATTTATTTATTTATCAATCCATGATGTTTGGTAATGTCACATGAGTCAAGTGAGAGAATGTAAGATTTATTGTCTCATATGAGACACATGTGACTTATTATAGATTGATAAATAAATAATAAATTATGATAGACTAAGTTGTAAATTGATCGTGAGCTTAAGTGGATCAATTTCTAAAGACAATTATTATATGATGAGAGTAATGGTTATAAAAGAGTTAATACTCACTACCGTGAAATAGAGTCTTCTTCTTGACATTAGAGTATTCTCTCAACCTTAGTCACCATCACGAAAGATAGAAAGAATAAAAAGAATAGTCAAAGGAAGTGAAATCTTATTTCTCTCCTCTTTCAAGAAATCAAAACACACCGAAAAAAAATCTCACTATAGAGAAGGTACACACTGTTTATCTATTATTTGTGAGAATCATATATTTCAAACTCTCCTTTAATTTTCTATTATTATGATCCTTAGAAAAACTATTAAAATTTACAAGCTCTTAAGAGCTTTGTTGCGTCTTTGATAGATCTTGGTTCTAGTCTTCTTTAAATTAAACAAACACACCTTTTTAAATGGATACTTTTCAATGTTTGGTAAATGAATGAGGGGCAGAAATTAAATATATGATTTGATGAGAAACGGCTTCTAGATTCTACTCTAGCAGTTGGATAACTTTTTAACATAGAGGAATTGAAAATGCTTAAATAAAAGGAAAAGACAAAAAATGTCCATGACGAGAACAAAATTACAAAACCATAGTTATAGGTTTCGGCATCAACCTTACTGGTAAATATAACTGTCCTCAGGTTGTGGATTTGTGAAGATATACAGGGTAATTACATTTTGTTCAAACAGGTAGCATGACAAGGTACGGCACTTAGTGTATTAGAGATAGAATCTTTCCACCTACTTTGGATCTGATGCCCGTATACCATGTCGCTTAAAGAATTCTCTAAAACCATAAGCACTAACATCGTAGTTGAACTGCAAGAGCACAAAAATGAATATCGGACAAAATTACAATATTTCAAAAATGGAAGCAAAGATAGTTGTCAGGCAAGTTCAATTTTTTTTTTTTTATGTAGTATTACTAGCTTTACCACTTAGGCATAGATATGTTTTGTGTATTAGAGTGAGAGAAAGTTCAAAATACAAATAATCATGATCAGTAATAGATGCTCCAAAGACTAAGGAGAACAAAATAACTTACAGGCAGGACCTTCACGTTGTATTTAGTAATATTTGGATCAGCTACCCTTCCCTGGTTAGCTGCCTGCATAAAAAAAGAACACGAGTTTCAAATTAAAAACAAGATTTAGTCACTAAAAAGATAAACCTATGAACTAAAACCACGTCTGAATCATGAAATCAAAACAAAATTTATTATTATTATTTCTTCCAATGAGCAGCATAGGCAGTGAAGTGATGAGATCATGAGACTGCAGTGAACAGGTAAGGACTAGGGAATATCATACTTGTGTTGGACTGTGAAATATCTCAATGAATGGATACTCCGTTTTCTGCCGAGTTATACAAAACCCAGGATATTTTGGACATTCAACCTACAAAGCACCAGAAAATAACAACCCTGTTACAGAGTGCATAGAAAATAAGTAGCCAAAACCTAAGGAAATAGTAAACTACTCCCAAGCAATAAATTACAGAAAGCAACATGATAAATATTAATTTTATTGTTGACCTAGTGCATACACTCCTCTAAAGTAAACTCCAACATTGCAGACTAATAAGGACAAGTGTCTCTGTTTTTTGTGATTCTATTTGATGAGTAGGTGCTATGCTTCATCATGTGTGATGTTATTGATATGACTACCAACACTTAAAAAGAGTGAATTGATGAAAAGTAACTTACACGCATAAATTTTACATTTGGATAAAACTCAGCAGCAGATTCTTCTAATACTTTGTCAAGATGCCGTGTGTAATTCCCCCTGCATTATTAAATAGCAATTATTCGAAAATATTTTTACTTCTTTTTGCTTCCCATTCAGACCAAAAGTGATATTCAAAGTAGCGGGGGGGACGGGGGGACAAAATGAGAATCCAGAAGCTGACTCCAGATCACCTGATGGTAAATGCAACAACCACAGGGAAACCTTCGTGAAGGAGTTTGACAAACTCACGCTCAGAGGTAAAATGAATAACCCGTGATGGTCCAAGGTCCTTTGGATAACCAGTATAGTACCTTACATTTTATCACAAAAATTCCAAGAATAGAAAAGAATCAGATCAGGTGAGACTGCTCCATGTATAATCCAAGGAGCACAGTTCCATAACAAGTTAAAAACACAATCACACAGCTATCATTTGAATTGTGCAAACTATGCTACCATAGTCAATCCCCACTGAACCCAATTAGTAATATACAAAGTTTTGAAATTAGCTTCCATAGATATATAGATATGATGGAACAATTCTTCAGTCAAATAACTAATTGTTTTATACTATAATCAATAAAAATCAATCAGTTACAGCAAAGTGACACTGGCAGTTGCTGTGCTAAAATTTTCAAATAAACATCGTATGGAGGAAGTCATACTTGCAAGTTGCTCTCAGATGACTGATCATCCAATCAAAAAATGATGGATCTTCCATTTCACAGAGTAGTGCAACAGGTTAAACTATCCAGTCCCTGCAACATAAACAAACGTTATATCTAAGTGTTGGTTACATTAATACTATCTACCTTCTTATCCACAGATAAGTACTAACCAACAAATTGGTCAAAATGTCATACTTCACTCCGTATCACTAGCTCAGGGAACTAATTCCTTAAGTTGATTACATTAAGCACACGATAATTCTAACAGTGCACACTATCGACCTCACCAAAACCACATCTTATACAAAAAGATTCAACTGGAGCATTTATCAAACAGCTAGAGAGCACATCATAATGGCATCCCATCTTCCTTATCAAAAGGTACTAACTAGTCAAAATTGCTAAAGCATATTATAATTGCATCTACTTTTTTAAAATATCTACTATTAACGGTGCATAATCTCATTCACATGCATATTAATAAAATGCTCTACCAAATTCAAAATTATAAACATGCTTAGCTTGCCTGTGGTTAGAATCATAATTAACACGCATAGCTCGGAAGGGAATAACCACAAAAAGTGAGAAATCCAAATCAAAGAAAAACCAAAATAACGTGGCATTGCAAAATGATCAAACTAAATACTAGCAAGGAAGCGTTGCAGAACGCAACAAATGCACCTGTCAACGCAACGGGGTCCTAATCAAAAGAGGGTTAATAGTTACGGGAAAAGTAAACAAGCTTCAGAATTGAAATTCAACAACGGCTTGATTGATTCAGTAACTAAAAGTTGGTAAAAGAAAAAGAGTACCTAAAAATCGAAGAGTATTGCTCCCGAAATCGTTCCCAACTGAAGTCGTACAGCAACAAGTGTCCATGTCTCTAATATGAAAAAAACTTAAAAAAGAGTTTTACTATAATTAAGTTTTCATTTCCTCAACTTTTTCAGATTTTAAATTGTAATTCTCAATTTTTTTTATAACTTTTAGTCATTCATTGTCAGTATCTTTAGCTTTTCTGAATTCTTTTATTAATTTGTTTTTTTTTTATTGTTCAAAATTTATCCTTGTTTATCCCATTTTTAGTCTATGGTTTTTTATATTTGAAACTGATTTTAACTAATAAAAATTAATGAAAGACTAGAAATTGACAAAACATTCTAAGGTGCATTTGATACATAGATAAATACAAGACATTTTTTTAATTATGTACATTATTTGATGAATATTGAACAATACATATAAAATAATATAAAATTTATTAAAATATTTTTTAATATTAATCATTTTAATATAATTATTATTATTAGTAGTAGTATTATGTAAATTCAAAATTCATAACATAGATAAGTAAGTTAGTAGATAATGTGAATTCAAAATAAGATTGTTGTAATTAAGAGATAATGAAAATTCAAATACAATAAAAGTATGTGTGTTTTGAATATCAAAAATCCACTTAATAAACTATGTTAAAGTTTTACTCACCAAAATAAAGGCTTTGTGAGCAATTATACTTATTAGGGATGTTTGTTGTACAGGTTGGTTCAATTTTTAGACAAAAAGTCATCTGAACCAAACATAAAATAAAAATGTTATTCAGTTTGGTTTGATTCGATTAAAATATAATATCAAATCAATCTTTGCGGAGGTTTAGTTTGGTTCGATTTTGCGAGTTTTTTAATCTATTATCATAATTTAAATTTATCAACTAAACTTACATACTTATTATATATGCTATATAATTTTAAAAATAAATTTTATTTTTATTAAATTTTGTTTAACATGTTTTAATTAAAAAAAAATACTATCTGCACTTCTATTTAACATTAATATAAAATAATATTACCAACTCTTTTTGTAATATAATAGTAATTTATACATCACTTGATATTTAACAATGTTAGTACATCCTTTTTAACATAAGAAAGTAAAATATATATCTAGATTATAAAGCAAATGAAAAGTACTAAATTATTTAATACTTATTATTAATTATCACAATAAAAATCAACATAATTATAATATGTGGTTTGTTTGGTTTGATTCGATTTTTATAACAAGATTTGAAAACCAAACCAAACCACAAAAAATATGTAATTTTTTAGATATAATTGTAATATGTTATACATTGAAAAAATATTAAGTAAAATCTGAATTCAATAAAAATGATATAATTGTATACAAAAGATCCATTAAATTATATATTTATATAAATAATATGTTAACTACATTGAATGTTAAATTAATATTTATTTTGAAATATAATTTCTTTATTTATATTGATTATATATACATATTTATTTTTTCTAAATAATTTTGTATTCATTTCTCCTATGTTTTTGTTTCCTTTCTCTTTATCAAAATGTATGTTGAGGCTCAAAATGGAAAGCTCTCAAACGAAATCTATAAAAGGAAGATAGCTACATGAGGTGAAAAACAAAAAGTTGCATCCAAGAAAGAAAAATCCAATACGCTTATGAGGAAAGTTCGGATTATATTCTTTAAGTGAAAAAGCAAACAAAGGGCGTCAATCAAATGGTACTAAGTGATGTGTCACATAGATTCTGGTTCCAAATGATAAACTCTACCTCAACGAAGTAAAGTGCATCTCATCTAGGAAGCATAAAGGTGTTAGACATAGAAAATGGGAGAGATATGCAACTAAGATTCACGTCCCATTTCAAACGATGCCTTTGAAATGGATCTCGAATCTTGGTCGCATATGTCTTCCATTTTCTATGTCTAACACTTTTATACTTCTTAGATGAGGGGTGTATTCCTTCTGTTGGACAATGTTTAGAGGTTGGAACCATCATCGTCGTGGGACATTGCTAACAACCATTTGATTGAGTGCCTTCATTTGCTTCTTCACTTGAAAATTCTATACCATATGGCTTTGTGTATATATTAATCTGAGTCATAATGTTGTATCCTTATGCTTCATATTTACACATAAGCAATGCTTTGTGAGTGAACATATACCAAAACTTCATTGAATAATCCAGATTAAATTTTTCCCACCAAAGAAAATGCTTTATAAGTAGTTTTATCTGAGGCTTCTGGAAATGTACAAGAATAAATAGTACGTCAAATGCTTGTACATTGGTATTAATAAATATCATATCTACAAAAAAAATCATACTTGTAATTACAATGAAGAATTCATCGCATAAGTGGATGGGTAGATGTGAATCTACATTAATTAAAGTAAGGAAACATTATAGGAGATCATTCTTGGCAATTATAAGACATCTATGTCATAACGAGAACATAAGGTAGCTAATACTTGAAAAACTAAATGTTTCCATCAATCTCTTTTACCATTTTGAGGAGCTTAAATTCGTGTTATGACATAAAGATTCAAAGAAGTGCAACTACTTATATAATTGATTGGTGGTGTGTTCTGTTACATTAAGCAATTACAAATTTATTGTAATTATATAAAAACTTTCATTACTAAAACCTGCAACCTCTCTATACATGGGCACAATTTTATCTTCCACCTCTTACTTTCCAAACATCAGCAAGGCAATGTGGTCTTAATTTTTAGCTTATTGTTTATGCTTCTGGTGAGATGAAAATTTAATATTCTCTTAAATTCATAAAAGAGACTATTGAAGCAACACTGAGATGGGAAAACTATGTAGTAACCAATATTAGGGTTTTTACATTGCAATTGACTTAATTGCAATGTAAAACTTATTCTTTCTAGAGGAAGGAACAATTGTCCATTTACAAGAAAACCATAAAAACTATGTTAGACTTTAATAGATTTAGGTGGAGATAACATTAATGTTTGAGTTGGTTAAAATAATCAACAAAACAAATAATAGTTGAATTGAAGCTTATCTTTAAGAGTGGTGAATTTGTTTTTCAAATAAATTCTTATATAAAGTGAAAAGGAGCATAAAATTTAGTTGTAGAACACACAAAGGTAAAGGTTGGTTAAAGGTATTAATAAGAAAATAAATAAGTTGATTGGAAAGGCATTATATCACTTACTCATGTAGGCTAGTTAGGACATCCTTCATGAACTTAATCAAAAGAGCAAGGTCAACCAAGAAGTTGTCGTCAATGGTATTGTTCCCACCCACCAGTGTGCAAAATCAACGAGATTTTTACCATTGTATTCCTTTCTTTTTTCCCCTTTCACCCCTTCTTCTCATAAATCACTAGAACAATACAAGAATAAAAATATCAAGTTATATATAATCGAGACACAATAAAAATAACTTGTGAAACAGAAAACACATAAATTACAAATAATTATCATGACATAACGTGTGATTTAATCCCACAAGAAAAAACTAGTTTTTATGATGATAATATTCATCACTAAAAGTTTTAAATTTGTCACTATAAAAATTTTGTCACATTATTTTGATTGTCACTAGTACTCAAGTCACTAATGTACTAGTAACAATATTTTTAATGTCACTAAAATTAACTTTTATTGTGACAAAATAATTTGTCACTAATAATTATACATAATAGTGAAGATATTGAATTGTCACAAATATGTAAAACAATAATGATAAATTGTCAGTATTAAAGTTTATAATAATAATTACTATCATTATTAGTGTCAATCTTTTTTTACAATTACTATAGTTTTTTTACATTAAACCATTGTATCACTTGCTTTGGTTAATGATAAATTGGTCCTTAAACTTTGAACCTTAATGTTAAATTGATTTTCGAAAAATACAACTTATTGTCAAATTGGTCCTTAAACATTACAACTTAATGACAAAATGCTTTCACAAATAAGACTAATTTGTCACATTTTTTTACAATTTGGAGATAAAATTTATATTTTTCATCTTTCAGAGATTAATTTATTATCGTGTCACACTTTAAGAAACAAATTTTGTTATTCACCCATAAAAGTAAAAAGAATTATGTATTAAATAAAATTGTTTCATTTCTAAATTTTTATAATTAGAAAAAAAAAACTCTTGAAATCATGATAATAGAAAATATTGTTTATAAAATTTACCAAACAAAGTAAGTGATATAGTTCTTTAATGTAAGACACTTTTTATTTTTCATTTTATTTAATCTCTTGTTACATAAGCATCATATCAACATAATAGAGTGATTAAATGTCTTGATTTAGAAGTAGAGAAATTAAAATTATAATTAAATTAAATTAATATTATATATTATTTTGTAAAACAAACTTATTATTATCTATGTTTATTTTTTTAATTAATATGTTATTTTTCTTGCATTGATGATTATTGTATACCAGTTTAAAGACTTACATAGACTTATATAAAATCTTCATGATTGATAAAAATTAATCTAACAGTTTATTATAATATTTTTATAATATAAAAAGAATGGAATAAAATGGTCACGTGACTGAATCCTTCTTATCTTTCTTGTTCTTTTTGAGAGCCATTTTAGTGAATAATATATAGCATATGAATTAAATCTTTCACTTATATTTTTAATTCAAGGTATCACTGAGAATTTGATTAAAAATAAATGCGGCATTTAAAACTTAAAAGTATAAACAAAAACGGCATCCCTCCCTTGATCACAATATATCTGGAAGAAAGAAGAAGAAATATACGACAGTTGGATCACATGACTACCTTATTTCAATTTTTATATTTTTTATTTTGAAAACCAACTCATGCGAAAGATAAAAAAAATATTATATGTATCTTATACTTAAATAAAATTTAAAAATTATTATTAGATAATTTAATTTATTAAATATAGAATTAAACAAATCCGGTAATAGATAAGTGATATTATTATTTTCTTAATGTTAAAATAAATTAGCAAATTTGTTCAAAAAATCAGAAGAAAATAGGATAAAAAAGATATTGAAAGGCAAAAGTGATTGCATGTAAAAAATTTATTAAATATTTTTTCTAGTAGTTATTAGACATCTATTGTTTTAAATCATGTTTAACATTAAATAAATATTTAAAAAACTATTAACTATACAGTAATGTATATATAATACAGTGTTTGTTGTACAATCAAAACAAGTAAAATGTTTAAGTGGTTTAGGTTATCAAGAAGAAGAAAAGGGACTTCAATTCTACTCCCATTTCTTCTATTTTAAAAATATTATTTTAAATTGTGAACCATTTTATCACATCACTTGTTTATATTAAATTATAATTTTTAAAATTGAAAGACTAAAATTATAAATTTGAAAATGGAATGATGAAAATTATGGATTAATAATTATAAGAAGACCAAAATTATAGTTTAACATATTTTTAATTATAAGAAAATACTTTTTACTAAAGTTTAAAAAAATCTCCATATATAGGTATCAATTTTCCATATAATATAATTGTATGGTAACATAGTGAAAGTAAGGGTGGTTTGTGAGACGAAGTATATGAGTTCTTATCTAATTTAAGAGTACATTGAGTGCTTTTGTCTCATTCAATATATAGATGAATTTGTGACAAATTATTATTGGCACAAATATTTTAAATGTCTAGTTATGAATAAGTTGTTACCAACAATAAAATGTAAATGACTCGTAAACTCCACTAATATGTTGGAACTATCTACTAATAGTCTAATAAAAAGTAAATACTATTTTATAATTGATTCTAATATAATCAAATTACATTTTATCACTATTATATTTATATTAAATAAAAATTTATTATAATTTAATAAACACATACACCTCAAATTAGTGACAAATAATTTGTCACTAATAATAGAAAATGTTTCGTCATTATCACTTTATAGATATTCCATAAATTTTATATATGCTATGATCTTATAATAAGAAAAACAAATTTATCATATAACATTTCATAGTAAGGACACATTATTTATGGCAAGTATATTTTTTTATCACTATTAATGAAATTATAGTGGCAATTTTTAATTCTATCACTAGTGTCAATAGTATTAGTGAAAAATAAAAATTAGTCATAAATAATATATAAATAGTGACAATTGTCATATTCGTCACTAAATTTTTGTCACAAAAAGTTACGTTTATTGTAGTGACCCAAAACAAAACACAAAGCCACAAAAGTAAGAATAGGTTAATAATGATGCACCACGTGGATTGTGACATCACAAAATGATTACTATATGAAACATTATAGGATGAATTATACATGAATCATAAGATTGAATAAGTTACCAAACTAAGGATTTTGATGGAGTCACATTGACAGAGATTGTTGGGTGAGAGGTTACTGTGAAAAATAAATTAATATGTTGAACCCTAAAATTACATGATGGAAGAATATGCTGCATGAAACCCTAAAATTATCGAACAAGGAATTTCAATGGAGTCACTAGTGAGAGATTCTTAATTAAGAGAGAAAGCAATTGAGATGGAGATTTTTTAAGAGAGACATGAGAAAAAATGAAAGTGAGATGAGACTAACGAACACTATTTTTCCAATCTCCATAGCCATTATTTGTGGAAAAGAACGTGATGTTTTGTATTGCAGGAGACGGGAATATGAGAATGAAGAAAAAAAAGGGAAGAGAAAGCACTCAAGCATGTGTGGCAACTATGTGATATGATATAAGGGAAGAAATTTAGGGTTACGTGTGAATAATGAATATCGGCGATGGATATGGGCTTATTTTGCTTGGATATTTAGTTATGTACGTTTTAAAATGCCTATACAACGAAAGTGAGGGCATTTGAGTGCTACACCTCTCAACTTGTATCTTGCACCTCCCATTTTATTTGTGTGGACAAAAATAGTCCTTTCATTAAGAACCCCCATTCTGGAATTTGGAGCACTTATTAGTATTCCAAAATAACTATTTTGGAAAGTAAAAGTTACCTTTCAAAAGAGGAAGAGGAACAAACAAAAGTTTGTGAGGTGATTATGTGGAGACGCAAATGAAGATGAAGAGGAAGACCTAACGACAGAAAAAAACACAAATGGATTACGAGAACGGGTGGGACTCTCTCGTAGGGTAGTATGCTAAGGAAGATGAAATGTATAATATGAAAAGAGTAGTTTGGGGATACTTCAAAATTAGGAGGTACAGGATTCAAATGTCCAAAACTGCATTATTGAACTTATATAATAAATAATAGTGCTACAATAAAATAAAAAAATTAATACTAAAATTGAATTTAAAATGAGAAACATAACTTGCACAAAACTAAAATGTCATTTGCATTGGTATTATTATTAATAGATTAAAAAAACGGCCTTTTAACTTTTTCAAATTTTCATAGTGATGTTTTTTTTGTTTTTCTTAAGGTAAGGTTAAAAAATTTAATTTAATAGATAGTAAATTACACAAATCTCCTCTAAGGTTTAAAGAAATTGCACACATCTTTCCTTCTTCTTTAAAACCTACATAACTCTCTCCCGAGATTTATGAAAATTACACACGCCTCCCCTCAATTTTTAAAACCTACAAAAATTTTCCTAAATGTCATTCATCCAAACATTTGACAATAAAAAATCATGGGTATTGCACATTACATTTAACGAGTTTTTTTTTCTTTCAAAAACGTCCTTGTCTTCTTCAAGTATGGAACAATTTTGTTAATTAAAAAAACTAAGGGTGCAGAAACCCAATCAAGTTGTCATACCAATAAACCTATAAGTTAAATGAACACCATAGTGAACAACATCACCATTAAACCAACCCCATTCCAGCAAACCCATACACCAAATGAACAATTATAGGTTTGAGAAACCAAATAAAATTTCTCCAACCAAGCCATCAATGATCCAACACACAAAATCACCTGAACAAACTCCATACCAACAACAATAACATTAAACCTAGATATGTTTTAAAAATGGAAGGGAAGCATTGTAATTTTTTTAAACCTCAGGGGAGATTTGTATATGTTTCAAAAAAGGATGAAAAACATGTGTAATTTACTCCTTAATATAAATTGGTTCATGCGATTCAATTAGTGACCTAGTGCTTTGATCGAGTGATGACTTATCTGATTTTTAAAACTATGGTTGAAGGTGAATGACTAAACTTGACATAAAGTGGTGAACAACACAAAATTAATTTTTTTTAATAAAAAAGTATACACAATATTCAATGGTTCATTGCTCATTGCTTTTACTTGGTCACTTTGTAGTTGTAAGGCAATAACCCAAAGTGATTTGAACTCTGAATAGTGAAATATTGATATAAAATCTTCTAAGTTTATTTAGTATTTATGTTACCACATAAACTAGTTTATTTGTTTGAATAGCTTACACACTTAATCGGGAGGGTGTGGGTTCCTGTGAAATATTTTTACCTCACTTGCCTACCAAATCTGAATTTAACCAAAACTTTTTTATTGTAATTAACGCGATATCCAACTGGATCCACCTGGCACACTTATTCTAAAAATGAGTTAATCAGGTTTCAATTGGTTTAGGATTTCTTGATCAACCTTGCTTCCTTTGGACAATCTGAAGCATAATTATTAAAATCGACTCAGATCGACTAATCAAACCAATTGGATTGTTACATATTGTCCCACACATTACACCTGTTGTTGCCTACTGCACGTTGTCCCAATTGTTGGAGAGGAATTGAACCCAATACGTTGGGTTTCTTAAAAAGATAACTAACCACTACACTAGCATCAATTGTTTGATTACTTTTGCTAAAAGTAAATTTGATAGTATACTTTTAATTTAAAAATCATATATTTAATAATAACTTAATTTAAAACATAACATATAATAATTGTTGTAACAAAATATAATAATATAATATAATAAAGTAAATAATAATAGTAATAATAAACTAAATAAAACAAAATATGTAATATGATAAACAAACGATAAAGGATGATGATGGGGTGATCCATGAAGGTTTGGGAGGATATTGGAGATAATATCACTTCTTTATTCTCTAATCTATTCTAATCATCCAACCCTCAAAAAGTGGATGATATTGCTAAATTAGTGGAGGGGAGAGTTGACCAATACATCCGTGACTTCTTGGAGAAAGATTTATCCATCAACGAAGTTTATGATGATCTCCAACAGATTACCCATCAAAAGCCCTAGGGGAAGATGGGACCCCTGCAATGTTCTATCAAAAATTTTGGCACATAGTGGGAAATGATGTGACTAGCCTAGTCCGACAAGAATAGTGGACAAGATGCTTTAGACATAAACAAGACACTCATTGCTCTTATCCCAAAGGTAAAAAGAAACACTCTCTTGCGAGTGAATTTAGCCATATTAGTTTGTGCAACGTTATTTTTCAATTGATAACAAAAACTATTGCAAATAGGCTTAATTATATCCTCTCTTATATTGTAAATGAAACCCAAAGTACATTTATTCCTGATAGAGCTATTATTGATAATGTTACTATTGCCTTGAATGTTTTCATTGCATGAAATGCAAGCAAGCACAAAAACAAGGATGCATGGCTTTGAAGCTTGATATGTCCAAGGCCTATGATAGGGCGCAATGGATTTTTCTGAGTAGGGTGTTACGTTTCATGGGTTTCTCTGAAAGATGGAACAAATTAATCATGAATTGTTTCACTACAGTTTCTTTCTCCGTGATCATCAATAGAGAGCCACACAAAGAGTTTAAACCCCATAAAGAATTGTTGCAAGGGGATCCTCTCTCCCATTACTTGTTCATTTTATGTGCTAAAACTTTATTTGTCATGATTTCCCAGGCTGCACAAGCTAGAGCTATTAATGGAATAAATGTTTGCTTGCGTCACAAATCTTTGACCTTCTATCTGCTAATGATAGTATAATATTTGCAAGATCAACACTTGAGGAAGCCAATCACATAACCTCAATTTTGAAAGCCTACAAAGAGGCCTCTAGTTAAAGAATCAACTTCCAGAAGATAAAACTCTCTTGTAGTTGAAATGTGCCTTGTTCCATAATAAATGAACTGAAAATGTTGCTTGGAATAAAGGCGATGGGATGTCATTCCAAATACCTTGGACTACTTATAATTACAAGCCGTCAAAGAAACAAATTTTCCAATTTGTTGAAGATATGGTATGGAAGAAGTTGAAAGGGTGGAAAGAAAAGGCTTTATCAAAGGTAGAGAGAGAAATTTTAATCAAGTTAATGGTACAAGTCATTCCTACTGTTGGGTTTAAAACTGAGAAATATGCAAATAGATAAGGAAAATTGATGACAGAAGTGAGAAGAGAGATAACACAACAATGAGAATTATATTGTGAATAATAGAAATAATAGATATAATGAAATTGGGTTTGGAAGTTCTCTATCTAAGTCGCTTATTGTCACCATGCTAACTAACTCTTCTTATAGGAGCATATAGATAATAGAATAACCGAAAAACGGATACAATTGAATAAAATAGTTACAACACTAAACACTATTAATTAACCATCTAAATAGACTAGCTAAACAGACTAGACGATGCATGGGTAGACTAGATTAAACACACCATTGGACAGAAGTCAGGTTCCAGCAAAGAGGGTTGGACAATATAGACAGTGTTGTCCTGTCACCCTTTTAGTGTCGTCCATTCCTTCTTCCAACATTCTCCACCTTGGTTCAATAACAATTTTAACTTTATTCGTAGCAATCTACATTAAGTAGATCCAGACAGTGCATGAACTTACTTTGAGGAACATGCTTTGTGAACATATTGGTTGGATTATCCTTCGTATAGACTTTCTAGACTATAATCCCCATCTAAATATGGATGAATTGGTATTTGATGTCAATATGTTGAGTCCTTTCAAGATGAACTTGATCCTTAGCTAAACAAATTGCACTCAAACTATCATAGAAAATGAAAGCTTTATCTTGTGGAAACTCAAGATTCCTAATAAGACCTTTCAGCCAGATACCTTGCTTTGTTGCTTCTTCCAAAGCCATGTATTCAACCTCTGTAATGGACAAAACAACTGTGGGGGTGAAGTGTAGCCTTTTAATTAATAAGAGAATTGCCAATTGTGAATGCATACGTTGTCACGAATCATCTTGCATACAAATCTATAGCGTAGTCAGAATCTGAATATTCAGCAAGGCACAAGATGTGTAACCTTGATAGACAAGTCCAACATCAATTGTACCCTTATAGTACCTAAATATAAGTTTCATAGCTTAGCCATGCTCCTTCCCAGGTTAACCCATATATCTACTCACCACGTTGATTGCTTGTGCTAGGTGCGGTCTTGTGCACACCATTGCTTACATGAGACTACTTATAACACTCACATAAGGAACATGAGACATGTATTCCTTTTTTTATTCTAACTAAGTGGCATTGAGTTTAGTGAGACGAATGGATGTTTTCAAAGGAGTACAAACTAATTTTGTGGATGTCATCCCAAAATGTTTCGACACTTTCTAAATGCATTCCTTCTGACATAAGAAAAGATTCTTCTGGACTCAATCTCTCTTGATCTCCATGCCCAAAATATTTTCTGCAACTCCCATATGTTTCATATCAAATTCACTACTGAGTAGTGACTTCAAATTTTGAATTTTAGACTTGTCTTCAGATGCTATGAGCATGTCATCCATATAGATTAGTAGATAGATGTGGGGACCATCCTCTACCTTACTATGATAGACACATGAATCCTATGGACTTTTGTTGTACCCATGAGAAACAATGAACTTATTGAATCTCCTGTATCACTGCCTTGGAGATTGTTGATAAACCACTTTCTAGGTGGTATTTTGTGCAAACTTTTGTGCCATTTTGCATGTATTTTCTTGGCATAACTCACGTTTGGATACTAGTTTGTATTGCATAAGCACAATCGTTCAATTAAGTGATTAGAAATTACACAAATTTTTGAATATTTGAAGACTCTACACTTGATCACAAACGTGGTACATTTACCACAATCGTGGTACATTTACCACGGTCGTGGTAATCAGCACGGCCACAATAAAGTGATAACAATCCTCTAGAACAAAGTCAAAATTTGATGAGGATAGTGGTGAATCCACGATGGCCTAAGGCTTCAGCGTCATTTTCGACCACAACTGTAGTGGATTCACCACGGCCGTAGTGTGCCTTTTTGTGAAATATCTTTAGGAAACAATATATAGAGGTTTTTTCTTTGTACAAGGGATTCATTCAGTTTTATTCTTATCTTTTTCAAATTTAAGAGAACCTTGAGGGCTTTTGGGAGCTAAAGAGCATGGATAACATCGCTAGGACAGATCGTGATCATTATTCCTGCCTATTGGTATGTCTATATTTACTCTTTATAGGATTACTAATTTTCTCTAGATCATGAGTGGCTAGTCCCCCTAGTCCAGTGGTTATGACGTAACTGTCCAAATGTACTTCTCTTCCTTACTTTAATGTTTATTTGGAAACGATTATTTTAGTACTCAATCAATTGCATAGCAGTGATCATATGTATGAAATTGATAGATCTAGGTAGAGAATGTTTTGCACCAAATTACATGATCAAACTGTTTGGATAATCTCAAATAGATTAGTTAATCTTTAATTAATCATCCCTAGAATTTATCTTATCCTTTCACTTAAATTGATAGATCTATGATCATTGGCGTATTGATTTAAGGCAAAAAACATCTTCTGACCTTGACATGGTAATTAACTAGGGAAGGAATTTCATTACGAGTAGGATTGGGGGAAATTGGTACTATTGGGTCATAACCCTAGTCATTTTTATCATAACTCAAATTGTCTTTATATTCATTTAAGTGCTTTCTTATAAAAACCAAAACCACAAAAATATTTAAATCCTATTTTTAATCATCTTTATTGTTAGTTTAATGAACTTAACCAATTGGGAATACAACTAGTCCCTTGGGTTCGATATCCGCACTTTCAAGTCCACTGTTACTATTGCATAGGGTACATTTGCCCTTGTGTGAGCCTAACATATTTTACACATCAATTGCTTCAACCCATAGAGAGACCCTTTCAACCTACAAACATAATTTTTCTTCCCTTGCACCTCAAAACCTTAAGGTTGTTACATTAGAATGTATTCCTCTAATATTCCATGGACAAAGGTTGTTTCAACATCGAGTTGTTCTAACTCCATGTCCAGAGTTGATACAAGATCCAGCAAAAAACATATTGAAGTATGTCGAACTACTGGACAGAAGATCTTGTTGTACTCCACTCCTTCTTTCTAACTATATTCTTTCGCTACCATACGTGTTTTATACCTGATGAATTCACCACTAGACAACCCAGATTTCATCTTGAAGATCCATTTGCACACCACTACTTGTCTACCTTCAACCAAATCCCATGTCTTATTTTTCTTAAGGGATTCTATCTCTTCATTCATAGCTATTGTCCACTCTTCAACTTCAGAAAAGGAAATTGCTTCTTGATAAGTAGTTGCTTCGAATGAAACGATTTCTTCTGCTACCTATAGCCCATAAGACACTATATTATCAAAGCCATATTTTTTAGGTGCTTTGATTTGTGTTTGAAATTTTCTAGGTGTTGTGGTTTTTGACTGCTTCAGATGGTTCTAACTCGTCCAATCAGAATCTTCAACTATTGTTGAATTCTAATGTTGAGGTTGCATTTAAAGTTCCAAATTAGTCTCATCAAGTGCTTCAAACTGCTTCTAATCACTAAAGTTTCTAATTGTGGGGCTCTCAAGTTCCACCTACTCAGTGACACCCTTAGTCTTGTTTGAATCTTCTCCAGACTTAGAATGTAGCATAGAGAGTTCATTAAAGATGACATCTCTACTCAAAATAACCTTTCTTTCTGATAGAGATCAAATTTTGAACCCTTTTACTTTATCTTCATAACCCATAAAGACACCCTTCTTAGCTTTGGGCTCTATCTTACCTTCACTTACATGATAGTATGTTAGAAATCAAAACACCTTCAGCATTGAATATTTAGTGAATTGGTTAGACCATACCTCAATAAGAGTCCTAAAATCTATGATAGTGGGCGGGGAGTGATTCACAAGATAGCATGTTGTACTGACTGCCTCAACCCAAAAACTCTTATTCAACCCTGAATATGATATCATGCATCTAGCCCTTTCCAACAAGGTCATGTTCCTTCTTTTAGCTACTTCCTTATGTTGTAAAGTATAGAGTACACTACGTTGTCTTGCAATGCCTTCATCTTTACAAAATTCATTGAATTTCATAGAACAAATTTCCAAGGCATTATCAGTCCTAGGATACTTCATTGTCTTTCATGTTTAATTCTTTACAAGAATTGTCCAGTGCTTGAAACATTTGAAAACTTAAAATTTTTGCTTCATCGTGAATACCCATGTCATCCTAGAGTGATCATCGATGCTAAATAGGAATTACCTTTCCCTTTTTAGTGATGGAACTCTCGAAGGCCCCCATAAGTTAGAATCGACATAGTCTAATATGGCCTTTGTAGTGTGCATAACCTTTGGGAATTTCGTCCGATGTTGCTTCCTATATACATAGTGCTTACAAAATTGAAAATTTTCCACCTTATGATTTCCATATAAGCCTCGCTTGCTTATAATTTCCAGTCTTTTTCACTCATATGGCTCAAACTCATATGCCACAAAGAATTATCATTGGACGAGTCATTGGACGTATGGCTCCCAACTTGTGAAATAGTTGAGATAGATCTTATCATAGTGGACCCTTGAAGGATGTATAGATTTCCTTGCTTGACCCCCTACATTACCACAAACTTCCCTTTCCATTTGATTTGCATAACTCCGCCTTCAACCCAGCAAGAAAAACCTTTTGAATCCATGGCATCCACAGAGACTAGATTTTTCTAAACCTTTGGAATATGAAAAACATTGGTTAAGGTTATAACAATCGTATCATGCATTTTGATTTGTATAGAACCTATACTGACTTACTTGCAAGGAGCATTGTTACCCATCAAAACATTACCACCAGACTTCTCTTCATATGCTACGAACCAGCTTCTGCGTGGACACATATGATAAGAACAACCTGAGTCCAATACCCATTGTTCAGAATGTTGTTGTGGTTGTTCACCGATTGATTTTGAATCACGACAGCAACAAAATCTTTATTTGCTTTCTTTAGATAATCTTTCTTCCAATGACCAAGTTCTTTGCAGTAATTACAAATGTACTTTGGATCAACCCTGCTCTTCTTACTACCTTTTCTTTTCTTCTTCTTTTGCCCTCTAGTAAAATCAGTCATCGATCATTCTGTTAAACTCACTAATGGAGCTCCATGACATTGATGTCAAGATAGAAGATGAAGATCTAACAATGATTCTATTAGCCTCTCCCCTTTTTTCATTTGAGAATATTGTGAGTTATTTTAGTGTTGGCAAGGACCCCATTACAATTGAAGAAGTCAAGTACAATCTTTATTCCAGAGAGCTTCAACTGAAAGCATCTAGGAATGGTAATGAAGCCTCTGTGTTCGAATTATCGGTGACTGATTCTGCTAGAGGGAAAAAGAAGAAGAAAGGCAAAGGTAGCAAGAAGAGTAGGGTTGATCCAAAGTACATTTGTAATTACTACAAAGAACTTGGTCATTGGAAGAAAGATTGTCTAAAGAAAGCAAATAAAGACTTTGTTGCTGTCGTGATTTAAAATGATTCCTCATCAGAAGAGTTTCAAAAGCAACTTGTTGTAGATTGATTGTCATGAAGAGTTTCGCCATATTGAGCCATAACACAGAAGCAGTTTTCTCTTCAGAAACTTGATAAAGAACTTGATTAGACAGCAATAAGAGAATCAACGAGTGAGTTTTCATCTTGCAACTCAAGGATTGACTTATCAACCTTCAACGGTTGACCGAAGAGAGGTGCTCAGATTCCTTGTTCTTTCAATAAGGCACGCCTCTTGATGACCTGCAACAAAAAGCATGGTGATCTTGGTTTTCGTGTAACCAAAGAATTTAATAAAGCGATGCTTGAAAAGAAATGGTGATGATTGGTCAATCACGAAAACTCTTACATGGCCCAATTTCTTAAGGCTAAATACATCCTCATATGTGATTCTCTCTCGAATTCACCATTGTATGGTTGACCGGCGATTACAACTTCATATAGGCAAGTTGCAACCTACAATTCACCCTCATGGGATTGCGACCTTTTGCTCTTTTTCCTTTTCTCTTCTAGTTCTCTCCCTCTTATTTTTTTTTTACAAGGATGGAGAAAACCACTCTATCAATAACAACAATGCAGTAGCAATTCAATTTCAAATGGTTTAAGCTTGGAAGCAACCTACTATCTATCGATAGGCTAAAACAGACTAATATTGACTGCTTTGCCTATCTATTCTATTATGGCCAGCCAAACCATTTATACTTCAACAATAAAAGCATGCATATTTTTTATAGAAGAATTTTTTGTCTTGATCCCAATTTAAGCTAAAAAAGACCTAACTAATTGAATACACTTGGTCAATGTGGGATTGGCATTGGATTTGACCGCTAGTTGTTTTACTATTGGTAGGACATGTCCCTGTATATGGAACTGGTCAGAGAACAAATAGACGCAGGATCGATAGACTCTGATATCAAGTTTTGGATCCCTTTAACAAGACTGGAACGGGCGAAACCATTGTATTAATTGGGCAAGTTTGCCCAACAAGAATGTGGTCGTCTAGATCGTACCTACCCAGCTAAAATGAATCTCATCTTCATGAAGTTTTATGGGGACTAAAGATAAATGGATACTTAATACAGGTGATAGTCCATTGAGGTGGGCTCCAATGGAGGAGAACCATATGGAGTTACTAGTAGAGAACCTTATGGACCCTAATACATGTAAGTGGGATGCAGGGACATTAGCACAACTCCATCCTAAGGATTGGTGTTCGAAAATTATGGAGATCCCATTGAGAAGCAGGCATCATCCAGACCGCATCATCTGGAAATTCACAAGAGATGGGGTTTAAATAAGGCTACAATCTTGCAATGGGAAATCACATGGAGTCTCAAGCGTCTACTAACTCCATCACTGGTCATTTTTGGGAGCAGATCTAGAAGGTGGAGACAGCTCTGGAGGGCATGCCATAACATAATCCTAATCGTTCGAATCTATATGAGAAAAGGAATATATATTGATCCCAATTGTTCCATGTACGAACTCAATGATGAGAGGATAGAGCATGCTCTCATTTCCTTCCTTGAGGTAAAGCCCTTCTGGTTTGCCTCGTTAGTAGGTTATCATCCCAAAGATGATGAAATGCTTAACTTTCATGCTTGGATCAACCAAGTCTTTTATTTTAAGGATGATGAGCTTGTGGTAAAAAAAATTGAGTTAGTATGGATACTTTGAAAGACAAGAAATTAAATGGTGTTCTCTAACAAAACAACTCTAGTGGAAAGAGCTATGGCGACAACTAATTTTTTTGAGTTGGTACAGGAATCTCAGGGTATAAACATTATAGAAGCTACTCAAATTCCACAGCCCACATGGAAGCCACCAGATTTTGGACTCTTAAAGGTTAATTTTGATGCATTTGTCAAGAAAAGTATAAGCATTGGTGTTGGACTTATCTGCAGCGACAAGATGGGGAGATTATTTCCGCAACAACAATGTTTTGGCCCAATTTCTTTGAGCCATCCATTGCAAAAACTATGGCCTTTAAGTGGAATATTCAAGCCCATGCTCATTTAGCATTACCATAGACGATCTTTGAGACAAAATGTTGGAAGTTGTCTTCAAGCTAGAAAAGAAAAACCTCAAAGGACTGCTCCTATATGGTAGAACTGGTGAGAGTGTTCTTCATTAACACAGATGGATTGGAGCACCTCCCTACTTTTCACTGAGAGGGGAGGAAATATGGTTGTTGATTAATTAGTTTATCTTATTTTTTATTTCAAGTAAGGGTAGGTATACAAACCTAGGTCCTCGGACAGAGCGGATAACAAACCTCTTTTATTTAAGTCTGTATGATTATATTGAGTTTTTGAGTCCGGTCTGTTAAGGCCCCAGACCAAGCAGGCTTTATCCACGAACTAACAGGCTATCTATTTACCCGCTTAAGTACAATCTGTAAATATTATGTTATGTTAGATTTTGATTTTTAATTAGGTTGTTATTGTTATTTTGTTATGTTTAAAATGTTGATATGTTTTAGTGTGATAAATTTTAGCTTTAAAAATGAAGTCAATTTTTTTATCAAAGAATTTATACATTTTTCACTTTTTAAAAAACATTTTTTCAATTAATATTTGAGTTTGCGGACCAGTCCATTTATTCGCAAGTTTTTGCAAATCGAATATGGACCTTGAAAAAATATCCATTTATTTCACGAACTAAACTTATCCAATCTGTCTAAACAGGGGCTTCGTGGTTCGGGATCGACTGGTCTTCTTATCCACTCCAAATTTCAAGGAAAAATATTAGTTAAAGAATGTCCCTTGCCAAGTGTTACCTTTGATCCAAGTTGATGTAATTAATCTTGACAATTTGCCGTAATATAAATTACATTTACATTAAGAAAAAAAGATAAACAAAAGAATAATAACAATAAAAATTAAACTAATCTACTTAAGATGAAATTATATTAATTTGTCATGTATTTTTTCTACATTTCGGTTAAAGCAAAACATAAAATTTTAGAATTTTTTAATAAAAATCGGATCATGTTTGATTATCCTAGCCAAATCGATGATCGAACTGGTTCATAACATTAATCGAAGTCTTTCAAACTCATCCCAATAGAATGTCAAGGAGAGAAGAAAAAAAGTCCTAGCTAATCGTCCTTTGTCATCTTTTTGTTCATGTTTTTCCTAAACCCGTATGAAAAAAAAAATGTTAATTACGACAAAAACACAGCCAGTAGTTCTTATGTACTTAACGAAGTGACCTTGAAATCTAGAGCTTACTAATAGTGTCAACTTGGGGGAGGGGTTCCGTCCAATCAGTCAAGAGTTCTCGTAATCACCACCATAAGCAAATTTATTATAGTAGACCAGCATGCAGCATGGTCAAAACTTGGTATCAATCACAATCATATGGAAATGCCGAAAGGGTTTTCCAAAACATTGTCAAAACTTGGTAACTATCATATAATCGGTGGAAATGCTGAAGGGTTTTCCTTACAGTTTATACATCATGCCATTGAAATGAGAATGTATATACTTCACAGCATCATGACTTCAAGCCACTGATGTATGTTTCGATGGAAATGCTGAAGGGTTTTCCAAAACATTGTCAAAACTTGGTAACTATCATATATGGAAATGCTGAAGGGTTTTCCTTACAGTTTATACATCATGCAATTGAAATGAGAATGTGTATACTGCACAGCACCATGACTTCAAGCCACTGATGTATGTTTCGATCACCTAAACTGGTAAAGATTATTGTCCTCAATTGCAAAAATAAATTAGGAGCAAATAAGAACACACTCTTAGGCAGTTTTTTCTTTATTCTGGTTTTCATCTCTAGCGTTATCACCTATAGTAGATGCCACTTCTTTGCTGTTTTGATCATTCAGAGGAGAACCAGCTTCAATAGCAGACACATGTTTGTTGCTTTGAGCATTGAGAGGTGGAGTGGCTTCAATGGGTTCCACTTGTTTGGAGTGTTGATCATTTAGAGAGGTAGCTTCAGTGGTTGCCACTTGTTTACTACTATGATTATCATTTTGTGGAGTACTGGCTTCAGCATTGGTCACAGCTGGGGACGAATCCATCAGACTAGCTGCAATTGCAGCCCTTAGATCCTCATCTTCCATGTCTAATAACATTTCATTTTCCCCATGAGAAAGAAACTGATCATAATGCTGTTGGCGCTCGTTAACTCTCTGGTGTGGAGCCTGTACTGAGTTGCAAGATTTAGTTATCCTCTCAGCATCTTCGGGTGAAAGCCACTGCCCAAATCCATTAGAAGCTTCAGATGAGGAGATGGGGAACTCTTTTGGAAAATTTCCTCTAACCAGGAATATGCTCCACCCAAAGCCTTTCAAAGAGTCAAGATAGGCAGAGAGGTAAAACTTGGAAAGGTGCTGTGGGGCTGCATAGAGACTGTCAAAATTATACCACTCCCCATTCACTTTGCGGATACAAAACCAATGGTCTTGTAAATGACAAATAAAGGCATTTTCCAGCTCAGGGTCAATCTGGGCAGGCTCAGCAACGGGAGAGTCAAGAGGGATAACTTGTAGGTCCCACACTTCCAGAGCCTTTTGTAAAACCTACAGAAAAGGCTTTGCATAATCAAGTAAATCATAAAATTGCAAGGGATCCAAATCCTAAATTACCTGTCCAAAATTAATATTTGATGCATGCAACAAACTTGTCAGTGATTTCACAAATGACAAAACAAAAAAACTACTTGTAACCATAGTTATAAAAAACAGGCTGGAATAGCCTGTTCAAGAACCAGTCAAGACAACCCAGAAAACAGATGGATCAGGAAACCAGTCAAACTGATCATGAAGCAATGAAAAGCGGTAAAAACTAAAGACAAGAACTTATGCAGAAAACCAATTTGAATATTTTTCTAGTTAATTTTTAAACTTTTTATTCTAAAATATTTTAAAATAAAGGTTCATATACAATATCTACATATAGATTGCTATTATTGAACTATTTATTATGAATATTTCATCTTATAGGACATGTGATATAATTATGCTGATTTAAAATTATACCTAACTTAATCTTATAACAATCTTATATTAGTGTATTTCTAATATATACTAAATTTATTATTACAATTCTACCTCTATTCAACCACAGTTAAACTAAGGAACCATGAACAAGTAACTTCACTAGATCAATAACCAGTCAAGTTTTAGAAACATTGCTTGCAACAATAATGTTTTCCCAGAATCCTTCAAGGCTTGGGGTAGTGTAGTACTTGAATGATAGATGTAACAACAAATGATGGATGGAAATATACAAAACAATAGCAGTACTTGGATTTTGAAAGGAAAAGATCAAATGAAATCCAAAGACTGAATAATCCATATATGATAAATCAACTGGAACAATAGGATTATAAAAACAGTTAGGAATCAAATGTTTGAAATATCTTTTTAAAAACCTAATTACATTATTTATCTGGTAAACTTAAAGAAAGAAAAAAAAGTTAAATGTCCCCTTTAGATAGCACACTTTGTAGAGTTGTGAGACACACAAGTAGAGGGAGAAGATTCAGATCCCCATGATGCACCCCACACCTCTTTCCCATCCCCTCTCTCCCATTGAAGCCACTATTAGCATACCCACAGCACTGGACCCAAACAGAACAAATAAGTAAAACATAGATAAAGTTCTTTAAGCTCTTGTGATGTTGTTTTCAAATAAAAACATAACATGTATTTATTTTTCAGCTATTTCATCCTCCTTTTTAATATTTTCATAGCTGATAAAATATAATAATTGTGTTATACTTTTATTGGAGAATAACACTGCAAAGACCTACAGAACTTACTCAAGTTTTGTCCAAAGAACTAGGATTTAGGATTCTTTAGTTAATTGGCATGCTCAGACCAATCATCATTTAACTAAACCATTTATTTGAACAAACTTTAATCTTAAAATTATTCGTTTGATAATCTGATAAAACAACAATTTCCTGGTGGTGCATCAAACACATTACATCAAAATATTTGGATTGTATTGCTATTGGATATATGCAGCCCTAACCATACAGTCAAAATATTTTTATGCTTTGTCTATGGAAAATTTAGAGGTAAAATATTTTTTGACTTCTCTATAGAAATGAACCAATGCAGTTAAAGTAGTTCTATGCTTTGTCTTCTCTAAGGAGGGAGAGTGTTAGGACCCCAGGAATGGAATCCAGCCCAATAGCTAGGCCCACTATCTGGAGAGTATATTCTAGAAGGAATAAGAAGGAGAATGGTAATTAGTTGCTGAGTTGGCAGTGTGAGCGATATTAGTATTGGCTATAGGGAAATTCTGTTAGAAGAGGATTGTAGGGGTGAGAGGGATATTATTGAACATTGTAGTTAGTTATTATGGGCATAGAGCATTTGTGCCTCTGTTAGAACTGTGCTTTGGGCAGGAGAAACTGTTATTCCTCTGCATTTTCCTTTCCATATTTCATAATAAATCACATTCCATCAGTATTATCTTCTATTGTTTCTGTTAATTTTCCATTCTTGCTTAAGGTTTCTAACAAATTGGTCCGACCTGCCGGATCTGTTTGAAACCATGAGACCCATTTCTTAGTACGCCATCGTTGCCAACAACGTCGCGGATGCCACCGAAGAAGATGGAAGCAAAGGTAGCAGCGCTTGAGAGTGAAGTAGCGAGCCTTCGCAGTGTTCTGGTCACATGCAATCGAAGGCTGAAGAGAATCAGGAGAAACTCCTCACCTTGCTTGAGGAGCGATTGTCATTGAACGAAGGGGAAAAATCAGTCATGAAGACATCTGCGGATGTGATTGTTGATGAATTTCACCAAGTGGTGAAGAAAGCGGAATTACCCCAGTTCAATGGTGAAAATCCAGCAGGATGGATTGCACGAGCCAAGATCTACTTCTAGATCCAGGAGACACATTCAGATATTTGTGAGTTTGGCCCAACTGTGTATGGGAAGGCTTGATGGTTCATTTTTCAAGTCGTTACTGGACAACGAGAAATAACTCACATGGGAGAAACTCAATGTAGAATTGCTAGAGCGGTACAGGGGTATTGGCGAAGGGGATGTGTATGAACAACTCGCAACGCTCCAACAGACAGAGGAAGTAGATGAGTATATACAAGAATTCGAACGTTTGATTGCTCAGGTACCTCGTCTCCCTAATGATCGGTACTTTGGGTATTTCATTCATGGATTGAAGGAAGCAATCAAGGGTCGGGTTCGTTGTATGTGAATGTTGGGAACACTATCGCATTCTCGGTTGCTCAATTTGTCACGAGCAGTAGAGCATGAGTCGTCGGATGGAGAAAGTGTATCACCAAGACGAAGGAGCGTTGGATTTCAAAGCAGAATCCCATCTCCCCTCGCACTAATTTGGGCCGTCAACATGGGTCTAATTAGGGAACGTTCCATGGCAACAAGGACGTTTGCAATGATGATGCTAATGGGCCTGGGCTTGGTCCTCCAAAAGGTCTGTTTCGTGCAGAGATCATAACCAACCCAAAGATAAAGGTATACGCTCTCTACCTTACCATGAGTTCCTTGAACGTCAACAGAAAGGATTGTGTTACAAGTGTGGGGGAAATTTTCATTCACGACACCAGTGTCCAGATCGTCAATTAAGGGCGATGCTCATTGACGATGATGACAAGGAAGAGGGGGAAGTACAAGTGTTGACCGCAGAAGGGGAAGTCGACACGGAGCCGGACGGTGAGTGTAGTGTGATGCATTTGGGAAGCTTGCGTGTGGAGAAAGGTGGGCAACCTCAAACGCTGAAGATTCGAGGCACCATAAAAGGGGTTCTAATTCTGATTCTTGTTGATAGTGGAGCCACCCACAATTTCATTTCTAGGAATTTAGATGCAGCTTTGGGCTTGCGGGTAGAGGAAACTCGCCCAATGAGAATTAAAATAGGCGATGGGTACAAAACCACAACACAAGGAACTTGCAAAGGAGTTGAGCTGAAGTTGGGAGAAATCACCATTCCCATTGATACACTCTTGTTCGATTTAGAGGGGATCGACGTTGCATTGGGAATATCGTGGCTAGTGTCTCTTGGTCACATGTGGGTTGATTGGGGCAAACAGAGCATACAATTTCAATTAGAGAGCAAGTGGGTGGAATTACAAGGTGAGGCCAAAGGAGTTGCAGAACAGGTTGCTTTTCAAAGTCTATTTGGTAAATCTTACCAAATGATTAAGGGGTTGTTGCTTTGCACAAAGTTACAGATCAGTAATTCCAAGCCCTTAGGGTATGAACATGACATGTTGTTAGACCAACCCCATCCAGAAATCACCAGCCTTTAGGATGGGTATTTAGAAATTTTTAGGGAACCAAAGGATTACCACCTCAACGTGGTAAAGAGCATGTCATTACCTTGATGGAGGGCCAGGGGCCAGTGAATGTGAGGCCATACCGGTACCCACACCATCACAAGAATGAAATTGAGAAGCAAGTCAAACAATTGATGGACACTAGCATGATTCATCCCAATCAAAGTGCACCTTCAAGCCCGGTAATTTTGGTGAAAAAGAAAGACAAGACATGGCGGATGTGCGTGGATTATCACGCTTTGAACAAGGTGACGGTATCGGATAAGTTTCCCATTCCTGTAATTGATGATTTTAGACGAATAGCATGGGGCACATTATTTCTCTAAACTGAACTTCAAATCTGGGTACCATCAAGTCCGAGTTAGGCAAGAGGATATACATAAAACTGCATTCAAGACCCATGAAAGACATTATGAATATTTAGTAATGCATTTCGGGTTGATGAATACGCCCTCTACATTTCAATCATTTACGAATGAAGTTTTCAGAGACATGTTGAGAAAGTCAGTATTAGTTTTCTTTGACAACATATTGATATATAGCCCCGATTGGAAGTCCCACATTTTGCAGCTAACATTGTTTTGGATGTTTTGAAGAAAGAGCAGCTGGTGGCAAACCGAAAGAAGTGTTACTTCGGTCAAACAATCATAGAATACTTGGGTCATATCATTTCCAAAGATGGTGTGGCCATCGATCCCAACAAAGTTAAAAGTGTGATTGAGTGGCCGGTTCCAAAAAATGAAAAGGGGGTGCAAGATTCTTGGGACTGACTGGCTACTACCGCAAATTCATCAAGGACTATGGGAAAATAGCTCGCCATGTGACTGACTTGACTAAGAAAGATGGGTTTACATGGGGAGACTCAGAACAAAAAGCTTTTGAATTTCTGAAGGAAAAAATGACTACAATCCCAGTCTTGGCATTACCTGACTTCAGCCAGGAATACATCATAGAGAGCAATGCTTCATGCCACGGTTTAGGGGCTATTTTAATTCAGCATGCCAGTGGCTTATTTCAGCAAGGCACTCAAGGACAGAAATTTAACCAAGTCAGCCAATGAAAAAGAACTTATGGCAGTGGCAGTGGCATTGGCAATCTAACATTGGCGGCACTATTTGTTGGGACGCAAATTCACTATGTGTACTGATCCGAAGAGTTTACGCCAATTTCTTCAACAGTGGATAGCCACTATGGATCAACAAAATTGGGCTGCCAAGCCGCTGGGTCATCATTTTGATATCATCTATAAGTCAGGCCTAGAAAATAGAGGGGCTGACACGTTGTCTCAAATGTACGAGGAAGGGGAATTGAAAGCTATGGCACACCACCTCATATGGCCAGAGGGCAAGGCGGTTATTGAAGAAGTCCACCACGATGACGTCCTTCGCAGCATCATTGAGGCCTTGCAACAGAACAAAAACACCAAACCCGGATACTCTTATATGGAGGGGGTACTTCTCTATAGTGGAAGGCTGGTCATTTCAGCTAAATCCACGTGGATTCCTACATTGCTCAAGGAATATCACTCCACTCATCAAGGTGGCCATTCTTGTTTTATTGCACCTATAGGAGACTCACAGCAAATTTATTCTGGGTGCACATGAAGAAAGATGTCCAAGACTTTGTCAAGGAATATGATGTTTGTCAGCGTCAAAAGTATTTAGCAGTGCCTCCTGGTGGCTTACTGCAACCTCTGAACATTCCCAACCAGATTTGGGAAGAAATTCTTGTGGTTGTGGATCGTCTGTCCAAATATAGTCACTTCATCCCACTAAAGCATCCTTACACAGCAAAGATGCTGGCTGAGATTTTCACTACGGAGGTGATCCGTTTACATGGAGTTCCGGCATCCATTTTGAGCGACAGAGATCCAATCTTTGTTAGCGGTTTCTGGAAGGAACTATTCAAGCTGCAAGGTACTGAAATGACGATGAGCACTGCCTATCATCCTCAAACGGATGGGCAAACAGAGGTAATTAATCGTTGTCTTGAGACTTTCCTTTGTTGTTTTATCGCTGATCAACCTAAATCGCTGATCTACTTCTGACAGCTGCTAGTGCAAAGACATTAAGTGTCTGTTTGATGTCTAGAATTGAGAATGGAATTGGACCTTAACAATTGTTATATTTGGAAACACTTTTAGAATTAGAATCAGCATGCCATATATCAATTCCATAGAATTACAAAATAACTAGTCCAAGTCCTTTCCAATTCTTAGCCAACATTCTAAAAATTATTTGGGAAGTAAAATTGTGCTCAACCTAGACACAAAAGACATGTCTCACTCAATTCCTACTCCTTCAAAGTTCAAAGACATTCAACAGGATTTGACAAGGTATGGATTTCCTATGTTATAAATCATCTCTTGATCTCTTTGTTGATAAAAAAAAAAAAACTCAAATATTAATCTTCCTCTAGTTTTAATGATTCCCATTAGTTCTATAATTATTTTCATTCCTATTTGATTAAGAATAAAAATCGAGATAATGTATTAAATTCTTATTCTTTCAATTGTTGAAATTTCAACACTATCATAATTATTGTAATTATTCATATCATCTTGTATAATTTTTCTTTCTTATTCACACCACAATCTTCAAAATGATTCATTCCTATTCACTCTATCTTATATTTAATTAATTATTTATATTCATTCCTATTCCAATATCGTAATAAAATTGAAAGTAAATTTAGAATTCTAAGTCAATGCACATATTCTTTACACAACCCCAACATAACATTTATGATTTTGAACCAATAAGTCAATTACATCTCTGACAGAATTAGAATTGCAATTAAAAACATAATTCTAACATGTCATCCAAACAGAACCAAAATTTCTCAATAGTGCACCGGCATAACAGCATCAAAATATCAATAATAAAACTGTCGAAGTAGTAAATTTACTGTACTAATTACACAGTGAAACACCAGAGCCAAAGGTGTACAGCTAACAAATTATTTGTACGTAAGAAGGCCAAGCAAAATGGAAATTGAGGTCAGACAGACTGAAATGTATCAATAACAAGCTCCAAATGGGATTGTAATTCCAGAGACATGCACTGTCTATGTTATCACAGGATTAATCACCATTAACAATTATCAGAAAGGAAATCTGAATACAAAAAAATTACTTCACCATTATTAACTTCAGTGCATCCTATTTTTTTTTCTTCTTTTCGTTTCCTTTGTTTAATTCTTCTCTTATTATTTTCCTTTTTTTCCTTTTCCAGTTTTTCTTCTCTTTTTCTTCCATTTCTTCTGAATACAAAGTTTAAACTTCTATTCCCCTTTCTTTGCTATATCTTGTCCCCTTTATTTGTTTGCCCTATACTGTTTTCTATTTTTTATTGCTTTCAGGTAGCAGCAATTTTGTTTTATTTTCTTTTTGCATGTTTTTTTTATTTCTTGATGGCAGCAACAATATTTTTAAGACTTAGCCTTTTCTTTCCTTGACTTTCTCCTTTATATTTTGCTTCAGTACTATATTTTGTTTTAAGTACCATGAGTTTTTATTATTAATGATGATTAACGCATGAATTTTGAGTCTTTTTTCTGTTTTTGAGCTTATATATTTGTTAATATTTAATATATATATATATATATATATATATATATATAATATACAAAACAGCGGTCATCCTGCTATCTGCGATCCCACTTTTGGGGTCGGCCACTCTGCTCCGCTATCCTACATTTGAGGTCGACAACTACAAAAATAAGTATATGGGAAATATTCAATCAATCGAACTACACTTGCACGTTGCATCACACAGCACAAGGCCATACTATCCAATGTCAAACAAGCACTGCATAAACCAAGCTCCAGGCATCCCTACACATAATAACTCTTCACAAAACTGAAAGCGAAACATATATTCACGCAAGCACCACAATCAATAAGTTAATATTTAACAATTGAAGGAACAGCTAGCGCCACAAGACCACCAAAAACAAAACTCCTCAAACTATTAGATAAAAACAAAAGAACCCATAGAAACCGTTTCTATTCGATTAACGGTGCTAAAGAGTAAAAAAAAAAGAAACACATTGGGGAAAGAGAAACCCTAATCGAACCTGGATGCTGAAATCCCCGTCGAGCGAGACATTGTGCGATTCGAAATCCGCCGACGAGAGCGCCGGGAGCATGACCTGGCGCTCCTTGCGGTCGAGATCGGAGGCGAGCGCGGCCAAATCGAACTCCGAGAAGAACGGGCCCTGTAGCACCGTGTTCACGCAATGCACCGCGCAGAGCTTCGACTCCTGCACCTCGTGGTACAGCATCCCCCCATTGCTCGCTCCTTCCATCATCGTCGTCGAATTCGCAATCTCAAACCAACTGCGAGGGTGTGTAAACCCTAATAATTGCGATTCGCGTGCGGTGCGTTTTATTCGTGTTCTCTTGTGTTGTTGTGTTGTGTGTGAGGGAAGGGAGAAACTGAAAGAAAGAAGTGGAAAGAATCGGAGGCAGGGGCGTTAACGTACGTTACGGACCATAAATGAAATGATAAATGGCAATTAAATGGAAATAAAAGTTGTTTCTTTTCTTGCAGTGTTTGGTTGGTTGGATGTGTTAGTGTTAAATGTTAAATGCGGTGTCGTAGTGTGTCGTAGTGTGGTGATGCCACGTAGGATTTCGGGAACAGTGATCTATCACGAAAGGGGACAATTGTTAGGGCGAATAGTGGTATTTTATCTGTTAATTACGATTTGCGGATGAGATTCAAATAATTTATAAAAAGGGTTACGTAGTATCAGATGCTAGGACTTTTTTAAGTGGAATAGTAAATTTGTTTATGATTTATATTTGAAAAAAAAAATTGAAATCATGCAATTATTTATTATTTTTTATAATTATATATTTTGAAAATACGATTTTGAAATAGTAAAATGAAGCAATAAATAAATATATGACTTAAATCATTTTTTATATCTAGTATATAACTTTTAAGTCATATTTATTTTTTTATATAAAAATTGTATGTTCATTTATGACTT
>PYAF01002492.1:415582-430252 GCA_007407185.1 Glycine tomentella
TATTTAATATTAACATTAAAAGATAATATTTTTTTAAGTTTCTGTTTTGTTTTATTATTTATTTTTTGTTTTCTTTCAAAATTTAATTTTTGTTTCGTATTTTTTATTAAAAAATTGTCTTATTTTATAATTTAAAAATTTACAAATTAATATATGTTTAATTAAGATAATATTCTTGTCATTGAATATTGTTTTATTTAATACTATTAAGATATTTGGTATATTTTATTTGTACCATCTATATGATTTTATTTAATATATTTTATAATTTTTGTATTTATGTTAAGATTTTTATTTGAAAAGAATTAAATTAAAATTTTTATAATATTTGTTAATATTAATTTATTATACATCAAATAATATTTAATTATTGTTAAAAAAAATTAAATATTTGAAACACTAATACCTTAATGATCTTTGTTAACAATTATGAAAATATTATCAACATAATATAATTTAGTAATAAAAGTGATTGTTAAAATAAAAACAATATTTGTAATTAATATAAATGAACAATATAAATTAAATAAAGGTATAAAAACTATAAATAATATTAATCATTGACTTCCTTGTATGGACAATTACTACGATTATGTCCTTCAGTTCTACGTAATGAACATTTCTTAGGCCTATTTGGAATTGGTTCGTCCATCTCATTATGTATATGAGAAGTGACTAGCCTTCTCGACGTCTGTCATCGTTTTGAAGAATTAGGCATAAAATATGGACCCAAATATTGAGACCATGGGTCTTCGCTTCCAAGGGAGTGAAAGTGATGTTGATAAATTTTGTAAATATTTTTCAACTTATATACAAGATCAACAAAGTCATCGTAATTTAAATTGCAAGAAGTACACGCTGCAATTGCGTGTGAGCAAGGAATTCGAATGGCATGAAATTATCCACAATCACATGACCATTCGTTCAATTTGACAGTGCATGTCATTGCTCGTCGCTCAAGTCGCGTGTTTGCAATTTCTTGAACCTCAAACTCCCCTGTTTCTCGAACGTACATTCTCACATAATGTGAGGTTGTAATGTGTTGATTTTCTTGTACATGACAGATACCTCTTCAGAATACCTATGTCCTGCCTCTATCATGGCCATGATTTTCATGCCATTACTAACAAATGAATCATTTATTTTATTAAATGTTTCATTTACTAATGCAGTAATAGGTAATGTTCGGGCTCTTTTCAACACATAATTCATACATTCGCCAAGGTTGGTAGTCATATGGTCATACCGTTTTCCTTCATCATATGTTTGAGTTCATTTATTCTTGGGAATCTGGTCCAACCAATATGCTGCTTGTGGAAACTCAAATCGCATTATGAGCAACTTTGTCTCAAATCGAGGTTTTCTTAACTCATATCTTATGGAAAAAGAAAAAACAATAAGTTTTAAATAGGTGAATACATAATAATGCAAGAATTTGATTTATGAAATGTTTAGAGGCTTACCCAACTTTATGACTTTTTTTTAAGTCAAAATTTTTAAATTGTTTGTTAAAATTTGATGCAATGTGGCGAATGCAATAGACAAAAGATACATCCGGTGGAGTCCACCCAACTCTGTATGATCGCAAAGCTGCTAGCAAACCGGTTCCCTTGTCTGAAATAATACACAAATTCTATTGAGGTGTAACGTATCTCCTTAAATGATGCAAGAACCACATCCAAGCTTGTTTGCTCTCACTCTCAACAATTGCAAAAGCAAGTGGAAAATGTTTCTACTACCATTTTGTCCAATGGCAGTTAACAAAGTACCACAATATTTTCAAATTAAAAATATCTCATCTACTTGCACAATTGGCTTGTAATATTTAAAGCCTTTAATACATGGCTTAAAAGCCCAAAACACACGATTAAGAATCACCTTAGAAGTGTCATCCTCACCATCTTCCATTGAAATTGATGTTTTGTATTTAACAATTATACCTGGTAGAAAGTGTTGAATCGCTGTCATCCATACAGGCAAATGCCTATATGATTCTTCCCAACTTCCAAAAGCAATTTCAAGTGCTTTTTTTTAGGTGTCTACGTTTTTTTGTATGTCACATTATAACCAAATCGTTGCATCATGTTTGCAATCAAGGTTTTTATTTTAATACCAGGATTTGTTTTCACTAAGTGCACAATATTATGAGCAATTACAGATGAGTCTAACCTAACATGATCTTGTGATACACGTGAAGTTGTGCAAGTGTGAGTTCCAGTTATTTTTTTCATCTCCCACCTCCTATGTAACTTGTTGAATGATGCTCTATCCCTCCAATGACAACCATTACCATATTCAGTACACTTAATACCTATCACTCTTGTTTTTTTCAACATGAAAATTAAATGAATGTACAAAATGAAATGCCTTTATGGCATTCACAACTGTTTGTTTTGATTCAAACATCATGTCTTCATAAAGGTCATTCATACTCTCACCTGCTTTGTTGTTATATGAATTTGAGTAGTGTAGATCTTCTGAAAGTTGGCTATTAATTGTTTCAAAATAGGAAGATGACTGACTTTCAGTTTGATTGCTTGCTTGTCCAGTTTCGTGAAATGAGTACTCTTCATCCTCTTTACTAAATTCGCTAACATTGTCTCTAACTGGGTTCTTCGCTAGCCATCTGTGAGAAAAATTGATTGTCATTTATTACTCAAAATGTGAAGGCGTTAACATGATAAGGAAAATGTGATGATAAAATATGAAATATATTATCATAAACATACCTGTAAGATCGTAAAGAAGAAATCAATAACAAACTTTAATATTATTTTGTGAAATTTTTAGGATGGTATTATTAAATGAGGAAATACCAAGTGTTCATTGAATCGCTTGAAATGTGCCTTTATAATAAAGATCAATTAACATGAAGCAATGTGAATGATAAATCAAATCATAACTTTTCCATGAATAGTGTTTACTCTTTTATCTTGTACACACTTGACTTCCATGTACAGTTAAATGGTTTTTTAAAATAACTACGGATAAAAGGTAAAAAGGTTAAAAAAATTAATTACTACACTAAATATTAAAAGCATATTTTCTATAACGCTAATTACTAAATGAGAATTTCGACACTACTTTTTAAAACCCTAATTACTACACTAGGATTTTAACCCTACTTTTTAAGACCCTAATTACTACCATATTTTTAAAACCCTAACTACTACAGAAAATGGTAAAACCATATCTGAAAAAACCAAAATTACTACACTATTTTTTTAAAACTGTATTTTTTATACCCTACCTACTACACTAAACTTTAAAAACCTAATTTTTAAAACCCTAATTTTGTACCACATTTCTTAAAGCCAAATTACTGCACAAAATTTAAAAACCCTAATTTTTAGACCCTACCTACTACACTAAATGTTAAAACCCTAATTTTGTACCACATTTCTTAAAAGCCTAATTACTAAACTATTTTTTTAAAACCCTAATTTTTGTACCCTACCTACTACACTAAACTTCAAAACCCTAATTTTGTACCACATTTCTTAAAAGCCTAATTTGTACACAAATTTTTAAAACCTTATTTACTACATATAATGGTAAAACCATATCTAAAAAACCCTAAGTACTAGCAATCTTTTATTTAATTCCTTAAACCTAATTCATTATTCACAACACAACTTTAAAGTCGTGTGATATGTCACGACTTTAAAGTCATGGTGTCATCTACGACTTCCAAGCTACCATGGCCTCCATGCATGCTAATTTAATACTGAAATCATGTCAAACAATACAACTTCTAAGTTGTGCTAAAGTGGACGAGTTTGAAGCCGTGCAACCAAATATGACTTTTAAGAAACAACCAAAGAAAGAAAGAAAGCATAATAAATAGGATGCAGAACATGCATTTAAGATTGAAAAAATAATGGAACCATTATAAATAGGATCAACAACACGCATTAAAGATTGGAAAAAATAATGGAAGAAATGACAAAGCGAGCTTGGTTCCTGAAACAATTATTGAACCAACTTACATGCAGAGGCTATTGCAATTGCCTTGATAATAGAATGGTCCAGTGCAAGTTATAGCATAACATTATATGAGTTGAGCCACGTGAAACTTACAGTATGGAAATGACCATACAAGTTGTGTCAAAAGAAAACAATAATGCAGCCACATGATTTGAACAAATATGAGTTGAAAAATGGTTCAACACAACTTATGACATATAAAAACAAAAGTTTACCCACGTGATTCTTACAAAAGAATATGAATGTAAAGAAGAAAAATAAATGAAAGCATTTAAAGTATGGAAATGACCATACAACTTTGTAACTATTGTACTTTTAAGATGAATAGTTCGTAATTTATTGGGCACACTAAAGAAGGCCATGCTTTTGTCAAAGTAAATAGGTAGAAGATTTTTTTGAAACCGCAGAGCAAGCTCAGGTATTGGACAAGTTGAAAATAATTTTGAAAGACATGTCATTAATGGAAGTCACGTGAATTGGAAAGAAGGTAGTAAAAATTATGAGATTCTCAATGGCTAAAGACAAATAAATGAATAGTATTTCACTATTCATTGCTTTGAACGTGAGATCAATAGTCATCAATAATGCCACATTTGATTAACTTGTTATTTCATTCTAGTAGTATAATACACTATTTGAATGTCATTTTCATTCACTAGCTTGCTCCTTCATCATTCTCATGAACCTTACTTCTTTTTCTCACATCTTAGTTGTTTCACTCTTCTTTTAATTTATTATTTTCTTCTTCTTAAGCAATAGCAAATACCCAATCTAGTGGTCCTATTGATGAGTCTTTGTTATGCTTACAAGACAATCATATTTCAAACTTAGTATGAGAAGGCGAAGAAAGAATGATTCGTCCAAGGTTGCATTCTGTTGGGATATGAGACACTTCGATCAGTTAGACAATCGTGTGAAAAACGCAATAACTGAAGTTGGCTTTGGCCATATTATGACTGTCAGCCAAGTTGATATTAACCAGCATTTGGTAACAGCGTTGGTGGAACGTTGGAGAACAAAAACTCACATTTCATTTTCCACATGGGGAGGCAACCATAACATTGCAAGATGTGACATTGCAATTGGGCCTCAAAATTGACGGCCTACCAGTAACTGGTGCCATTATTGGAGATGCACGTCAATGTTATGAAGCCTTACTAGGGCATACTCCACCAGACAAGTATATAAAGGGAAAAACTATTTATTTAACTTGGCTGCGATAAAATTTTCAACAACTTCCTATTGGTGTTGATGATCTTGTCATTGTACAACATCCTAGACCTCATATCATGATGCTCATAGGCGATTGTTTGATGTCAGATAGATCTAGCGCACGGGTTCATTTTATATATCTCCTTCTATTATCAAATATGACTGAGGCAAGTCACTTTAGTTGGGGTGCTGCAATATTAGCTTCCCTTTATCGAGCACTAGATCAGGCTGTAAAGCCCTTACAAACTGAAATAGATGGATGTTTTTTGCTCCTCCAATCATGGGCGTGGGACCGTATTAAATGTGTTGCCCACAGATACATGCCCTATCTGATGAAGAAGTACAAGAAGGATTTGGATTTCCTCTTGTAAGTAGGTGGTCTCGACCGATGAACCAAACAAACATTCCCACCAATTCTGTTAGATTGATACACGTGATATTTGATAGACTACATATGCATGAGGTTCGATTCTTAATATTCATGTTAAATATTTGTTTTATGTTTACTATTGGTAAAAACATATGTGACAATATCACTCTTGTCTTGCAGTTCTTGTGGACACCTTATGAGACACCTCAAATAAGGCCATTAATTAATAATGTTGAGGCGTTTATGATAGCTCGTGCAAAAGTTCCTCTCATATGTTTTGCAATTGTAGAATGACATGCAGTAGACAGGGTCATGAGACAATTTGGAATGCGACAAAATATTCCAGATGACCCATCAAACCTATACTAACTCCACGATATAGATATGAGAGGGAGAACAGATGTTTCTTGTCTTACCAACATCGTCACTGGATAAACAAATGGAATCATTGGAATGATTATATTGTTCATGGTGAAATGGATAACAATATTTTGCATGAAAATTAAGAATACATGCAATGGTATATATGTCGAACTAAACGATATATATCGCGTGAGGGGAGAATATCTTCTGAGGTTTAAACTTTATTTTATAATTTTTGTCAATTATTACTATTATTATTGATAATATATTTCTAAATTCATAAATCTTAATTTGCAATACTATCCTGCTCATCACCACTATGAATCACATGTTCAACCCAATGTACCTCCAATGCATGTTTCTGGATATATGCCCCAACATCATGAACCACATGGTTCTTCTATTTATCAATCAATAAGCTTCTCTAGATATAAGCCTCAACAAGGTGAACAAAGTTCACAAGCATTTGGGTTCGCATCAAATATGCCTTAATACTCATTCAAAGTTCCTTCGACCTCAAATATTTTTAAAGGATTCTCACAAAGGTTTGGTATCAATTTTAATACTCCTCCATCTGCATATAACCTACCACCATCGACCTCATGCTATCGTCCACCATTACCTACTCAAATGCAAGACATGGGTCACGAGGATGAGCAGGAAGATGATAAAAACAATTCCAACAATGATAATGATGATGATGGTGAGGCTGGTGATCAGGTTCATCAACAACAACAAACAATTACACGTGATCATCCTAGAACAAGAGGAGGAGGAGGCCGTAGAACAAGAGGACAACACCAACCAACAAATCTAATGCAACAAGATGAGAGACCTCGACGTAATTCAAGAAGAACTCGTTGTGGGACATCATCCCACTTTTATTGTTTTTAAGGATTATGGAATACATTTTAATTTTTTTTCATTTTAATATAACTCTTTTGCATTTATATGTTGATAATATTCTAATAATTATTAACAAAATTCATTAAGGTATTAGTGTCTCAAATATTTAATTTTCTTAACAATAATTGAATATTATTTGATTTATGATAAATTAATATTATAAAAATTTTAATTTAATTATTTTCAAATAAAAATCTTAACATAAATACACAAATTATAAAATATATTAAATAAAATCATATAGATAGTCCAAATGAAATATACCAAATACCATAATAGTATTAAATCAAACAATATTAATTTGTAAATTTCTAAATTATAAAATAAGACAATTTTTTAAATAAAAAATACAAAACAACAATTAAAAGAAAACAAAAAATAAAATTTAAAAAACAATATTATCTTTTAATGTTAATATTAAATAAAAAATATAAAAAGTATATAGAAAATATTAAATCAAACAAAAAAATTAAAGATATATTAATTTGTAAATTCTTAAATAAAAATAAAATATTATTATTAACATTTACTAAACAAAGAATTAAAAAAATTAAATAAAAGTTTAAAAAAATTTGAAACCGCAAATGCAAACAAAACAAAACAGAAATTAAAAAAAAAAGTTTTACAAGACCTTATGACTTCGACACAAAAAAGTCATAAATGGACGTACAACTTCCATATAAAAAAAAACAAATATGACTTTGAAGTCGTATACTAGATAAAAGAAAAATAACTAAGGTTGTATATTTATTTATGACTTCGAAGTCGTATTTTTGAAATATATAATTGGAAAGGAGTCATAAATAATTGTATGATTTCAATTTTAAAAAATGAAAAAAACATAACACGTAAATAAATTTATGACTTCACTTATAGAAGTCGTAATATCTGTTACGACTTACTTCCTTTTCGTAAATTATTGGAAACTCACTCCCAAACCGTATTTAATCGAGAAAAATACCCTTATTCAGTAAATCGGCCCAATTGTTAAAGGTAGGTTTTATAGTACTTCGGAGGCCAAACTTCATTGGGAGCTACAATTGGTTACTTTTTGACCAAGTGGGATAAAAACAAATCTTTAACTAGCATTTTGGGGTAACATTTAAAAAAATTACCAAATACAAGTAAGTCGTAACATGTGGTACAACTTCTAAATCAGAAGTCGTAACACCTATTACAATTTCTATTTTTTTCGCTTTTTTTCGTAAGTTTGTTTACGACTTTTGACTTATTTTTTTCTTTTTTTTTATAATTAAATTTGAAACCTGCACTTAGCACCATGGCAAAGGTTGTGTATCTTAAAACTTGCTAAATGCACCCCCCTTTTGATAAGTTTCTCAAAAAAATTGAAACTTGCTAATTGTATCCCGTTTTTATTAAGTCTACTCCAATCTTTTCTTTTAAATCTTAAATTCCAAATGGTAATATTTTTAAAACATACTCTCAAATGGTAATTAATTTTTTTTAACCCCTTTCTTAATTAACATAAAAAATTAGTTGCCACTACGCCATATATAAAAAATTAAATAAATATAAAAATTATTCATAACATAAATTACTAAAATATTAAATAAAATAACATAAAAATACAAACAAAACATTAAATCAAACTACAAAAATTAAAATTACTAGCATTTTTAAATAATTAAAACTATTCTTTATAATTTTTTAAAAAACTTAAACGAAATTTATAAAAAAAATAATGAAGAAATACATTTTATAAATTTCGTTTAAGTTTTGCTAAAAATTATAAAAAATCAGTTTAATTTAATTATTTAAAAATGCAAATAATTTTAATTTTTGTAATTTATTTAATATTTTGTATGTATTTTTTATATCATTTTATTTAATATTTTAGTATGTTATAAATAATTTTTATATTTATTTATTTATTTAATTTTCTATATATGACGTGGTGGCAGCTCAAAAAATTTATGTTAATTAAGAAAGGGGTAAAAAAAATTAATTACCATTTGGAGATATGTTTGAAAATATTACCATTTGGAATTTAAGATTTAAAAGAAAAGATTGAAGTATACTTAATAAAAATGGGATGCAATTAGCAAGTTTCAATTTTTTAGTTTTAAGGTACACGACTTTAATGTCGTGTGATTGCTCACGACTTTAAAGTCGTGCTAGCTGCAGGTTTCAAATTTAATTTTAAAATAAACAAAAAAAAAACAAAACAAGTCAGAAGTCGTATATATATTTAGACTTAGAAGTCGTAAACACACTTACGACTTCACTAAAAAAAAGTAAAAAAAGTAGAAGTCGTAATAGGAAAAATATAAGTAGTAATAAGTGTTACGACTTCTGATTTAGAAGTCGTACTACCTTTTACGACTTACCCCTATTTGTTAATTTTTTTTGTACCCCTAGTTGGTCAAAAAGCCTACTATTTGAAAATGATAGGAATACTTCAATATAACCAAGAGGAGAGTGAATTGGTTGAACCTTGATATTTAAAAATTTTATAATCAGAGTTTCCACAAGATCTTTATCACTTTAAAAATTGTTTTGAAACCAAGAATCTTATATTCAATCAAATTCCTCTGTCAAGAAAATCAATAGACAACTGAAATTTTTCTGTGCAAATAATTTGATTCACAAACCAAGGCAATAAAGAGATGAAGAGAATAGAATAAAGATCAGCCACAATTTTTATACTGGTTCACTTCAAACACTATGAAGCTACATCCAGTTCTTCCACTCAACACTAGAATGGAGTTCCACTATTGCAAATTAATGTTCTTACAAGATATTACAAGCCTCTCTTTGTCAACCCTAGATAAAGTTCAGAGATCTAAAACACTATTAGATTCTTAGAGGCCAACCCCACTGAGAACACTACTCAGCAACCCCTAGAGAAACACTATTTCTAGTTATCATGCAAGAAACCCATTTACAATAAGCCAATCTTTACAGAAATCAAATAACAGATTTACAACCACAAAGAATAAGGAACGAATTCACCTGATAATCCAATGAAATAAATGCATATGTATGATTCACCAGGTTGAAAGAAAAAATAACAGATTCAATGCATCCCTTTCCTTACTCCTTGAGACTCAATGATGCTTCACTTATCAAATCAAAAACCCATATGAATTTTGGTGAAGCTAAGATGTTTTTGAACTCAGAAAACTCACTAATAAAAGCTCATGAATGTTTGTGATTGCCCAGAATATGAATTGTTCAACTCTTCAAATCACAGAGCAATGGGTTCTATTTATAACAGCTTTCTAACTGAAAATAATCGATTAAACACGCTCCTGTAATCGATTATTTAGCATATGTAATCGATTATTTCAAGAAAGTAATTGATTAAAGTGTTTTTGATATGTTTTGGGTTTGAGCTATGAACATTATAATCGATTATTCCGTCACGTAATCGATTAAGATAGGAACTCATGATTTTCCAAAATACACTGAGTAATCGATTACTATTTTTGGTAATCGATTAATTTAGCAAAACATGTTAGCCATAGGTATGATATGTAATCGATTACAAGCTTCTGTAATCGATTAAGACAGAAAGACCAATATCTTAATTTTAGCCTAGGTAATCGATTAATTCGATATGTAATCGATTACAATGTTCTTAATTTGTTTTCCATAAGGCACGAAGAACAAAATAATCGATGCCAACATATCTGTAATCGATTAAAACAGGAAAACTTTATTTTTTCAAAAACTTGATTTTAATCTGCCTTATTTATTAAATGCTTTTACATTAGCCTTCAATCTAACAATCCTAAATGAATGATATGCATGATATGCACACTAGATTATCAGATACCACTTCTTTCCTTTTACAAGAATTGAATTGATCTTCAAGCTTCCATGACACTTTTGAAATGAGGCATGTTGAAAGCACAAAACTCCAAAGCTTGATTCCTTGTCCAACTTCTCATGACTCTTCTTGAATCAACACTATTGACAATGCCAAAATCGCTATTCACATTACTCATGTCGGTTTTTAAAGAGGATGTAAAAAAATAAATAATAGAAATGTGGTTCCACTATATATTTTGTCAATAGAATTATGTTTCTCTTGTATACTTTTTTTACACTTCTTTTACACAATGGAAACATGATTTCTTTGTGTATTTTTTACAAATTTTTAAATTAATTATAAATGCAAGTTACTTTTTTTTAAAGGGAATCAAATTAATTGTGATATACGGTGAGTTTGTTTAAACGTATTTATTGAAAAAAGTACTTATTTTACTAAAATAAACAACTTTTTATTTACTTAGTGTGTTTATCTAAACTGCTTCTTCTTTAAAAAAAACTATTTTTTATTTATTTTGAGAAGTATATCATATCTACTTATTAAAATAATTAAAGACAAACTTAATACTCTCAACTAAATTAACCAAATTTCTTAATACTGCTGAATTAATTAATTAGCTTAAATAGGATATGTTTTCCGAGATTTGTAATGGAGGCGTCAAAGGGGACTGGGAGGTTTCGATGGAGCTGATTTTTTACGCAATTGAAATGGTGTTGGCTTGGTAGTAGAGTTACGATGACTCCAACATCATTGGGAAAAGGGGAATACAGGGAAGAAGTGGTGGTAAGGAAAGAGACAGAGAGGGGAAGAAGAGAAAATAGGCGTTAAACCAACCCTTTGATTTCACACTTTGTTATCCATTTTTGCAATCTCTGTGTAACGTGTGCGGGATCAGAAGTAGGAAGAAGAAGAGAGCAATCTTGGGAATAAGCAAGGGGAGCAACAAGTATGGGAGAAAAGGAAAAAGGAGCGATGATACATTGGGGATGGAAGCATTGTTGCATTGATTGCCTTGGAAGAAGCTCAGAGAGGAAGAAAAATTGAGCCTCAACCGTTGACATCGTCCACTTTGTGATTTTCAATTTTGGAATTAGGATTTGTCATTTTCAATTTGGAAATTTGGATTTGTTTAGTTTATGGCTGCTAAAAGGCACTAGTATTTACATACTACTTAATGGGGTTAACTTTAAATTGACAGAAAGAGCATTTTGAATCATTTTAAAAAAAAAGATAAACAACTGAAATGAACTTTTTAAAAGATAAACAACCAAAGTGAATAAAAGATAAGATAAAGGACCAAAAAGGTCATTTGGCCTATATATACACGCGCGTGTGCTTGTGTGTGTGTGTGTGTATATATATATATATATATAAGTACATATGTCAATTATTAATTAATTGCAGTATAAGAAAAATTATAATTTTCTCTCTATGCCCCCCTTTTCCCATGTAGCATCAGCAAGAGTTTTTCATGAACCCTAAGGTTGTCGTTACTCAACTATTGGAAGAAATAAAAACCTAGAGTAAGGAGCACAAAGAAGAAAATAGGGGATGATGATGGATCCCCGAACCTAACATCCTATGTAAATCCCTCGATTTTTTCCTCTGACAATGCATCTTTTTAGGATAAATTTGTAGGTATTGACGTTAACATGCCTCATACCCCTATCCTAAAACCTTTTAACATCATTGCAGAAACCATGACAAAACTTTGTCCTTTTGCGAGTAATGGTGAAATAGAATTGACTTCTGGGAAAACACCTTTAAACCTTTGCCCTAACATCCCTGTTACTGCTTACAAGTATAACTTGTGGTGTAGTCCATGGCATTTTTCTCTCATTGTTAAACTCCTCGGCAAGAGAGTTAGCCGCCAATTTTTATTTTTTAGGCTCTAAAAGCTATGGGCTATGGTTGGTTTCGTCCAAACCCTAAATCTTCATGAAGACTTATTTTTGATCCATTTTATTGTTGAAGAGGATTACAAGTTTGCCTTATTTGAAGGCCCTTGGATGTTGGACCATTACCTTTCGATTCAAAGGTGGATGCGCCACTTTAATTTGACAGAGCATCATGCTCGTAAGGTGACTACATGGGTTAGGATGTCGAATCTTCTTGTTTACCTTTACAATAAGGACTTTCTTTGGGAGGGTGGGAAACCATTTAGAACTATGCCAAGTGTCAACGAAAATACCTTTGTTCAAAGTCGTGGCAGGTTTGTCTACATTTGTGTGGTAATAGATTTAAAACAAGAGTTGATTCCTTCTTTTGTGGTACTTGGACATGAATTCAAGCTCAAATACAAGGGGTTATACCTCATTTTTTTTGTGGCAAATATGGTCATAAAAAAGTCAATGTCCTAAGAAACCCCTAACAATTAAGGATTCGGTGTGTATTGAAATTGTTGCTAATAGTGGCAAGAGTAGCAATACAAATGAGTTTACCTCGGCTAATTGTGACATCCACATTGAGGAAGAACAAAAAGGTAATGATCATACATCCTTTGGCCCTTGGATGCTCGCCAAAAGCCTATTAGGCATCGAAATAACTAGAGTAAAACTGACAAAGGGACACAAATAGAAAACGTTAAAGACAATAAATGGGATCCTGTTGTTAATGCAAATGCCTCAGGATCGAGGTTTGATGCCCTTGGCAGTGACAACTCCTCTATAGAAACTGACCCCACTTTGCTCACAAAAACATCACCCTCAACACTTGCCATTGGTCATAATTTAAACTAGTTAAAGAAACCCACCTTGGGATTGAGTAAAAACCAGATCCCAACAAAACCTAAGTATTACCAAACAGATAACCCCCTTTGAGTCATCTCACAAGTGATGCCATAGATTTTGAATCCACCAACACCCTTCCCAAAAACACTTGCCCTTAATTTTTTTCCTCTTTGTTAGTTATCCACAAAGTCTTTTATCTAGAATTGTAGAGGGATTGGAAAATGATCTTTTGTAGGTTCGATGAAAAATCTTATCAAATCGCATGATCTTTAATTCATGGAAATTGTTAAACCACGCATTAGCGGAGACCTTACTAATGATGGTGCAAAGGACTCTCTTATTTGGCTTGCGTCTAATGATGGTAATTTGTCTACTAAATATGCTTATCTTTATCCATGGATGTATTCTTAGCCTCCTCATCATGTTGCCATCAAATTCTCTTTGGTTTGGAATAAAAAAGGTTTAAAAATATGCGTGTTTTTCTTTAGAAGGTTTTTCATGGGCTCAACCAATTTAGAATGAAGAAATTGCCACATGTCAAATGATGACTTATGCCCTATATGTCTAAAGCTTCCTGAGACTATCATGCACTCTTTGTGCGATTGTGATGATATCAAAGATCTTTGGAGCATTTATGTTCATTTTGAATATTAGGTGAAGTTTTTTAGTATTGGGATGAACAATATGCAGAACAAGCCTTTCCTTAAACTTTGAAATGAATTGCCTTACTTCACTAAATCCTAGTGACCCATATTAGTTTGAATGGAAGCAAGACCTTTTGAACCAAGAAGAATGCCTTTGTGACTGATTAGAAAGCTCTTAGAATGCTCAGTGCTCGAAAATTCAATTTCTATTTTCTTCTCTTAATCAGACAAGGCAAGGGTTCTATTTATATAAAGAACTGTAACAGAAATAATCGATTAAATCAGCTCCTGTAATCGATTGTTTATTAATTGTAATCGATTACATACGCTCCCGTAATCGATTAAAGTGTTTAAGATAAGTTCTGGGTTACAGCAACGGATCATTTTATCGATTATCCCAATGTGTCATCGATTAAGTCAGACTTTGTAAAAATCATGTTTGTGAAATATAATCGATTACAATATATGGTAATCGATTAAGACAGACAATATGCAAAACATGAAATGAACTAATAATCGATTATAATAAGTGGTAATCGATTAAGGCAGAGTGATCTTAATTTCCAAATATGTATTTAATCGATTACGGATTAGTGGTAATCGATTAAACCAGTCATTCAGTTAAATTTTTGTGTATGCAGGAATGAAATAATCGATTAATAA
>PYAF01002492.1:430352-454970 GCA_007407185.1 Glycine tomentella
CTTAGAACCATTTTTCCAAAATACTTAGCTTCTTTTTAAGTTTCAAATCAATTACTTAAAGCCTTTATGATATAATGCATGAATGAATATTAATGGTATGCATGCAAGGACTTGGATCAACAGAAGGCTTTCTTTCCTTTTACATTTAATCACAATTCTTCATCTTCAAGCCTTCAAGCATGTTGAAAGTCAAAACATTGCCAAGTCTTTATATTGCTTCAATCTTCAAGAGCTCCCCCTCAAATCAACAGGGACCCCTCCTTCTCCAGGTTCTGTGAAAATCAATGTGGATGGTTCTTACATATCAACCTTGGCCAGAGTTGCTTGTGGTGGTCCTGTCCGAGATTATGAAGGCTGAATGATCAAGATTTTACACTAATCTTGTGGTGGTTATCCACACCTATTGTGAAGCCAATACGTGTGTAGATTACCTCGTTGGGATGAGCCATTATGTTAATTTTTAGTTGCATTTAGTGAGGCTACACATCCTTTGTTATATTTGATTGTTGCTGATGCTATGGGAGTCTCCCTTCCCCTGTTGATTAGGTTGTAGTTCTCCTTTTCCCCTTTTATAAAAAAAACAATTGCAGTAAAAAAGTGTAGATTATTACTTATTGAAATAAATTAACATTATCTGCTAGATGGTCATCAAAATTAAGAAAAAAACCAACTCAAACCACATTTTCAGCCCTAATTCGTTAACTAGTTTACAATTTATTTATTTATATTTATATTTGCTATTAGAGGTGTAAGCAGATCAGACCTAATCTGCGAACTTGCCCAATCCAAGTAGATTTCTATGGGTTAAATTGAGTCATTGGATTGAATTAGTTTTAGTTTTATGAACCCAATTAAAATTGGATTAGCTGACGAGTTTGGAATTTTGGACCCAACCAAAACTCAACCCAACCCGTATATACTTAAATTACTAATATAGAAATACTAAACTAAGCACACCTCAATCTCAATATATTGTTTGTCTTACAGTAATATATTATTTTAGAGTTTATCTTTTTTTTGTTTATTTAAGGTGATTCATTATTTTATAAATGATTCTATGAGTATATATTTATGGTTTTTTTATTATATGAATAATATATTTTTTATGAATATTGATTTTTTTAAAAATAACCTTACTATTCTGTAAAAAAAGTATCATTACTATTTGAGTTTGAGAATTTTTTTAATTTTTTTCTAAGACTTTAAAAATGTGATAGTTTTTCAATGGGTCAACCCATTGTTTTAAAACTTGGACCGACTAGATAGATCGGATTGGTCCAACAGGTTGATTAAGATATTGACTTAGACATGTAATTCATTTGGTAAAACCTGACATAAACTAGTGTAATCCGATTGGATTCCCGAGTCGTAGTTGAGATAAGCAAGTCTTGCTACTATGTTGGAGCCATATTATTGTTATTATATTGACAAATATGATATTTATATTTATATTCATATTTAATAGAATAAATTAACAAAATAGAAGGAAGCAGAGCTTGATCCCATGTTCAGTAGTTGGCACAAAGACACCTTACTACTAGGTTAGATGTCACTTTTTAAAATATTATTAACAAATATTATATTTTTAACATGTATATTATATAAATTATATAAATAATAATTTAAAATATTTATTATTGAGTCTTATAATTCAATTAGTAATTTATTGGTTTGATCATTAATCTAATATCTTGATTATAACATCTATTCAAATTTTAAAACTATGAACCAATATGATAACTAACCTAATTTAATTAAATTTAATTTAATTTATTTATTTTAATCTAATTAAATTAATTGGATTGAATTGAAAAATAAAATAACGTTGACCCAGTGAGACCACACTTACACTCCTATTTGCTAGCCAAGGTAGGAATAACGTATTTCTTTATATGCGACCCTGACCCTATTCCTACTTAGGCTTTGTTTGAGAGAGAAATTTTAGAGGAGAAGAGAGGGAAATGAAATATTTGAGTAATAACATCTCCTTATTTGAGAGTTTTAATTTTTGAGGAAAAGAATTTGAGGATTTTTAAAACTTCTCTGAATTCCTTCAAACTATTAAAATTGTTGTTTCTCCCGATTTGGGAATTTTTAAAAGAAAAAGTAATAAAATTACTATCCTACTCCAGTTACAATTATTTTGAGATAAGTAATTTACTTTTATATATATGATTTATAATTTTAATTCAAATATAATGTGACATAGAGAATTTTAGAGTAAGAAAAATAATTTTTAAAGAAAAAATAATTTTAAATAGAGAATCAATTTTATATATGAAAATTATATAATTTTTTAATTTAAAATTAAGTTTTATTTATAAAATATTTTTAAAATAAGAATAAAATATAAAAATATTTTATTAACTCTCCATTTATCTCTCTTAATATATTTTTAACTCTCAAAGAAGGAGGAAAAAAATTCTCTCATTTTTCTCCCATAATATGTTTTTCCTTTCTTTCTCCTCCTAAGTCTCCTACAAAGTCTTAAAGTGCTAAACGCTCTTTCTCTCTCTCCATGTCTCCGTTCATGTCATTCGTCAATTAATAACACAAAGCAACAAACAAACAAACAAACCTCTCTCTCTCTCTCTCTCTAACTCCAATAAACAAACCCCTCTCTCTCCCTCACCTCTACTTTCTCTCTCTAGGGTTTCGTCGCGAACACTCACACTCGCTCCTCTGCTTACCACGATTGTAGGGTTCCAATCCTCGCGCGAATTGCATCACAGTCTGTGATCAACCGAGTTTTGATTCTTCTCCTTTCTCGTCGATTGCTTCCTCGGGTTAGTGAATTTCGACTCTTCCCCGCCCTTGCTTTTGTTAAAGTTGACGCTTCCGAGAATTTTGATGTGTGTGAGAGTTTTGATTCTGCTTTGGTGTTGTTTCTCCTAATAGCTTGGAGGATGTGAGAGAACAAAAAGCAAGGTGGGAATTTCGTGTTTTTTTATTTTAAATTGTGAAAATTGGTGTTTGGGTAATTAGGGTCTTGTGGAAGAAGCTTGAATTTTGGGTTATTTTATTAATTTTGTTGATTTTCAAGATTGCTTGAGCATTTCTTAGTTGAAGCCATTTTTGCATTTTTTGTTGTAGACTATAAGCTGGTAAAGTTTTGAATGGTGGAAATTGTGGCTTGCTGGTTTAATGGGATTGTTGATTTTGAAAATGGTGCAGGCTAAAGGATTGTTGTAATCACTGACACACAAACCAAATGTTGCTGTAGGGTGTTGAGGTTTATACCGTGGCAGGCGAATGTTGTTGCTTGATGCTTGATGATAGTTGCTATGGACTTGAATGCCTCGCCAGTTCCGGAGGAAGATGAAGATATCTTTGAGGAGAAGATACATGTTGAAGAGTTTCATGAACCTGAAGAACGCATAGAAACTGGAGCTGATATAGCTCGCCGGGTACCCTTCATATTTTTTGTCTTTTTTATCCCTCTTTAGCATCATGACAGTGACAGTGTTTGTTGGCTGTGTGCTTGGTGCCTTGGGCTAGGACTACTGTGACGGTTGTTTCCCAAATTATGGGATAAACTGGTGAAATTCTTTTCATTACGTAGTTTCATTAGGTCAGATTGTGACGTCAGCTTGCAACCTGCATGATGATGGGACCCCATTTTTTTAATTTTAATTTTACTAGGGATAAAGTGATGCTTCAAAAATTCTTTTATGACCAAACAGTATAAAAGACTCCCTATACTTTCTTTGTTTTGGTGTATAATAATAAATTGATGCTTCCTGATATGAACATTTAATGCTTGAATAGAAGATCAAGGATATATCATAGACTATCCATACACTATTATATGCCCAATCTCATGCTCCCTCTGGTTTTTTCTGGTATAATGATTTGAACATTTGATATTAATGCTGAACAGAACAGCTACCATCACATCTAATGGAATTAGGTCCTGGTTAATTTAGTTAATTAATGTTAGAGACCAAGCAAATAGGGAAAATGAAATGTAAGCAAGGGAATATTTGTATTGTTCTCTGACAAACAAGCAATACAATCCTACTGCCACAGAGCTCAACTCCTACAAAGAGGCTGTTGCCCTCTGTCCATGACAGAATTCTCAAATTCCCTGGATGATCCTCTCTCTCTCCCCTAAACATTCTCTATATACCCCAATACCTGAATCATGCCTTAGACAATTTGGTTACACCAATTGCTGCCTCACTTCCTCTCTCCACATCCCTGTTCCTCCTAGCATACACCCTCCAAATCTTGGGCTTTCCATTTAAGTCCAGGCCCATACTCTCAGTCCTATCAATACCTGGTCCTTCAAAAAGAGACTTGAGGCAAAAAGAGACTTGTCCTCAAGTCTCAATTGAGGAAATTGACTTCTGATGTTAAACTTGTCCTCCCATGTCGCTTCCTCCATTCCTTGACCCTTCCACTGAACTAGCACTTGGCCAATAGACTCCCTCCCTTTCGCTATGACTCTTCTGGCCAAGACAGCCTTTGTTCCAAACTTGTAGCATCATCACAGGCCAACTCCGAGGGAAGACTCCTCCACACTGTAATCTCTGAGAGCCTTCTTTAACAATGACACATGAAAAATCGGGTGTATTTTAACTGTCTCAGGCAACTGCAGTTTCAAAGCCATCACCCCTACCCTTGCCAACATCTTGATGACTCTATAATATTGAGGAGCTAATTTAGGATTGATTTTGGCTCCTAAAGTTAGTTGCCTGTGGGGTCTGAGCTTCAAAAAAAACCATTTACCTACCTCAAACTGCTTTTCAATCCTCTTTTTGTTTGCTTGAGTCTTCATGTTGTTTTTGAGCTCGTTGTAACTGGTATTTTAATTGTATGATGGCTTCATCCCTATCCTTCAATTCCCTTCTCACTGCCTCTACTCAGACCTCACTTGGAAGGAACCTATTGAGCACCAAAGGCTTCCTTCCATAAACAATCTCAAATGGAGACTTTCCAGTTGAGGCATGAAGGTTGGAATTGTACCAATATTCGACCCGTGATAACGAATGCACCCACAACTTGGGTTGATCAGCCACAAAGCACCTCAAAAATGTCTCCACACAGCGATTAACCACCTCGGTTTGACCATCCGTTTGTGGGTGATATGTTGTACTCATTCGCAGAAAAGTGCCTTGGAGCTTGAACAATTCCTGCCTAAAAGAGCTGATAAAGATGGGGCCCCTATCACTGAGAATGGATGCTGGAACGCCATGCTAACGAACCACTTCTCTGGTAAATATTTCAGCCAACACCCTTGCTGAATAAGGATGTTTCAAAGGAATGAAGTGGTTATATTTGGACAGCCTGTCCACCACCATTAGGATGGCCTCATACCCCTTCAATTTTGGGAGTCCCGTGATAAAATCCCTCGAAATTTCTTCCCATACTTGTTCCGGAATATTCAATGGTTGTAACAATCCGCCGGTGCTGTAGGAAGATATTTTTTTCACTGACATGTATTGCATTCCATCACAAACTGCTGAACACTCCTTTTCATCCCAAACCAGAATAAATTGGGTGCTAACCTCCTATAAGTCCTATAGTAGCCGGAATGCCCTCCTTGGGGAGTCTCATGGAATTCCTTGAGCATCTTGGGTATCCAATCAGAATTCAACGCTAACACCAACCTTTCCTCATAAAACAGCATTCCCTGCTTGTAAATACTTGAAATATTTGAAATATGAAAATACTGAGAGATGTATATATATATATATATATGTGTGTGTGTGTGTGTGTGTGTGTGTGTGTGTGTGTGTGTGTGTGTGTGTGTGTGTGTGTGTGTGTGTGTGTGTCTATATATATATATATATATATATATATATATATATATATGAAAATTAACAGATAGTACAAAATAGGTTCATGATGAAGGCTACAGCCTAGCCTATGATGACAGATTACAAAACCAGCTTCTACAACAAGCTACATAGAAATATAAAACATTAAGAAAACACTATCAAACAACAACTTTAACACTCCCCCTCAAGTTGGAACATATAAATTATGTGCTCCAAGCTTGGAACATATAAAGTGGATCCCAGGACCTCTCAAGGACTTGGTCAGGATGTCTGCAAGCTGGTTTGTTGGAGTTAATAAACTCAATACTAATTTCTTTGGACTGCAACTTTTCCCAAACAAAATGGCAATCAATCTCTATATGTTCAGTTCTCTCATGAAATACAGGATTAAAAGCTATGTGAAGAGCTGCCTGATTATCACAATACAACTTCATCGGCTGAACATCACAATATTTTGATACTTGAAGAAGTTGTTTAATCCACACCAATTCACAAGTAACAAGAGCCATAGCTCTATATTCTGCTTCTGCACTTAATCGGGTAACAACATTCTACTTCTTTTCCAAGAGACAATATTTACTCCAAAAGATACACAGTATCCAGTGGTTAATTGCCTGTCTATGGGACAACCTGCTCAATCAGCACCACAGTACCCACATATTTAGGTATTTCCATTATCCTTATACAATAATCCTTGTCCTGAAGTCTCTTTGATGTATCCAAGAATGCGAATCAGAACATTCCAGTGGTTAATGTGAGGATCCTGCATAAGTTGACTGACAACTCCAACTACAAATGATAGATCAGGCCTTGTAATTGTGAGATAAATGAGTTTCCCAACTAGCCCTCTTTACCTCTCTGGATCTGGAAAAGGTTCACCTTGATTTGACATTAACTTCTGATTTGGATCCATAGGACTATCAATAGGCCTACAATTAGTCATACTTGTCTCCTCCAAAATGTCTAGAGCATATTTTCTCTGTGAAATGACAACACCTCCCTTTGATTGAGCCACTTCAATACCAAGGAAGTACTTTAGGCAGCCAAGGTCTTTGGTCTGAAAATGACTGAATAAGTGTTGATTTAGTTCTATGATTAAAATAGCGGCGCTTTAGCGCGCTATCTTGCATCAATTGCGGGTTGCGGCACCCAGCCGCTACATCCGTGCCGCAACGCGGCGGTTTCCGGTAGCGGCCGGTGGCGGTGGTGCGGTTGGCAGCTCGTGCGGCGCTATCGCGTCACTACTTCCATGGAACATGAGTCAATTATCCATGGATTTTGACCTTCCACAAATTGAGAAATACAAGCTGTTGAGACAGTTGGTCCTAAAGAAGACTGGGCTTGACTGCTGGATTTCAGCCTCAGATAATCCTGATACTCCTCATCAGAAAATTTGGATTCCTCTTCAGGATAGTATGTTCTTTGTTCCTCTTTGAAGGAAGGCCCTGAGGCTCCTTAAAAACCTCTCTGAAGGCCTCTAACACTTGTTGCAATTGACCTTCCTGGTTATTGGTCATAGACTTGTCCAACTTAACCCCTTTGTTAGCATTGGACACTGTAACTTCAGTCGACCACAATAACCCCTCTACCTAACTCTTACAACTACCCAACACTATTTGGCGGGTGACATGCCCTCCCTCTACTTTACCTTCTCCTTGAATCATGACCCACTGATTGTTCCATGTGAAATGCATAATTTGCTTTCCCCAATCTACAAGCATCTGACCTGAAGGAGCCAACCAAGCAATACCCAAAATCAAATCAATGTCCTCTCAATCAAAGAATATTGTATCTATAATAAATTTCAGCGTACCATTCCCTATGTTTGTGCTTTATACCCATCACCCAATTTAATATTCATTGTCTTTGTCGTCTCAACGAACCACCCCATCGCTTGCACCAATCTCTTCGAAATGAAATTATGTGTCACACCACTATCAACTAGGATGAGAACGGGGACGCCATTAATGTGGGCTTTAACCCTCATTGTGTAAGATTTCTGCTCGTGTACAGCCACCGTGGTTCTGAAGAACAACACGCTTCACTCGTCGTCTTCCTCCTCTTCTTCCGCCACTTCGTCAACAATCACAACATTCGCCTAACCCTGTTCTTTGTTCCCTTCCTCAACCAACATGATCCACAGTTGTCGGTCTGGGCACTGTTGATTGGGATGAAAAGCACATCCGCATTTGTAGCATGAGTCCTTTTGCTTGCGTTCAGCCAACTCCTGATACGACAAGTGACGTACACCCTTGGCTCTGGGTGCAAAATGCCTTTGTTCGTCACTGGATTCAGGTTTGAATCTATTCCCTGGACTGACTTCCCTATTGGACTGATTTGGGCCAAAATTAGACCTGGATCCATGACCCGATCCAAAAGGGTTGCTAGAGTAAGATGGGCCGACCCAGTTTCCTTGGCCTAATTCGTTGCTTCCTCTCATTCTGGTTGTGTGAAACCCAAACCATCCTCCCTTCTGTTCTTGCAGCTCCAATTCATCATGCGCAAACGTGGCAACGGACCCAAAGTACGCATGCTGCGCACGCCTCCCTTGATGCTGTCCTTCAAGCCGTGCAAAAAATACCCAAAGTACTAATCATCGGGCAATTGCGGCACCTAAGCGGTGAGGCGTTAAAACTCTTTAATGTAATCTTCAACGCTTCCCTCTTGTTGGATCGCAGCCAATTGTTTGAAATGATAGTCTTCCCCTATACCCCCATAACGTTCCAGAAGTTCTCCCTTAAGCTGCTCCCAAGTCAGGCATGTATGTTCATCAAGGAGGGACTTAAAAGAAATGAATCATGGACCCATTCATACAAAGCTGTGCCAAATTCACCTTCACATCCAAGTGAGTTCCTTGAACTTGGAAATACACCTCTACGTGTACAATCCAGCCAGTAGGGTCCTCGCCGTCGAACATCGGCAACTTCACCGATTGTCGAATTTCGCCAATGTCTCTGTGTGAAACCTCGTTGGAAATCGAGTAGCGGATCCATCACCACTTGAATACCCACTGTTTTTTGAAAGCATCTTGGTCAACTTTCCGTGGTTCTCGTCTGCTTTGAGCTGCATAGCCTGTAGTGCATTTTTGAATGCGTGTGACTTCTGTTTCTAGTGTTGCAACCTTGGATTCCATCTTCTTGGGTGGCATTCGTTAGCGTCCTCACCTGATGTACTCTGACACCGATCCGACAGGTTGGACCAATTTGTTAGAGACCAGAGAAGAAAATAGGAAAATGAAATGTAAGCAAAGGAATATTTGTATTATTCTTTGACAAACAAGCAATACAGTAGGAAAACAATCATATTGCAATAGAGCTCAGCTCCTATAGAGAGGCTGTTGCCCTCTGTCCATAACATAATTCTCAAATACCCTTGATGATCCTCTCTATCTCCTAAACAATCCTATATACGCTAATACCTGAATCATGCCTTAGACAAATCGGTTACACCAATTGCCACCTCACTTCCTCTCTCCACACCTCAGTTCCTCCTAGCATACACCCTCCAAATCTTGGGCTTCCAGTTTTAGTCCAGGCCTATACTCCCAGTCCTATTAATTAAGAAATCTCTTTCGGTTGTCACCTTCATTGCCTGCTATGTGAAATCTTTTATATAGATTGACTTGGTCCACTAAAGTCACTTTTTGTGCTGTTGTTTGTGTAATGCCTACCTACACTTTCCTGGTTTAATGATAAAATTTCATTTAATTATCTTGTTTGTTATTTTGGGTTGTGAATAATTACCACTCTGATCATAAGATTCTTCAATAACTAACAATGAAGAGGATAAAGTACTGGGTGCTATTGTGAACTTCTAGAGTGTGGTAATCTTGAAATGTGTCCTTCCAAAAGGTTCCAAAATTGAAAGTTCTGAAATCTCCCCCCGGCCAAGTTAGTACTTAGCATGTCTGTTTCTGAATATAGCTTGAAACATATAGTTCTTACTATTATGGATACAAACCCTGATATTGTTAACACTGGATACAAATTGTAACGTGGACTCCTCTGTTATAATCTGACATGGCGCAATATCAAATTATATATATATATATATATATATATATATACACACTTTTCTAGAGCTGTTGGAAAAGGCTAAAATCCACATACCCTGTCATGTCAAGGTAGTATTTGTCCCAGCTTAGTTTAAAAGGAGAAATTGGGCGAAATAAAATTTAAAGAAAATGAGGTTTTGAAAAAGTTTTTTTTTTTTTTTTTTTAATTTATTTATGAGGAAAACTTTAAGGAGCTTTTAAAAGGTTGGTTTCTGGGGTTTGCGGCTTATATTTCTCCTTTTTCTTTGTTTTTAAATCCTAAAATACATTAACACGTTACCCATGAAATTTTAACTTGAAAGTATCTTTAATTTTAAATTTAAAGCTCTTTTTAACTTCAATTTTAAAAATTTAAAGTAACTTTTAAGTTCCAAAAAAGTCAGGCCAAACACTTCCTAAGGAACTACGTTGATAGTACAGCAGCATCAACAATTGCTTCAAATATTCTGCCATTTTTTGAAATATTCATATATTCATGTGATAGGGTGTTTTGATTAAATTTATGGTGAAAAATAATTTTTCATGGTGAAGTCAAAGCAACAATGAGTTGCTTCTACTTTTTCATGGTGTCACCATGATTTTCTGAGATAAAATTGATTCTTGTATGTTATCTAATAAAAACTTTGAGAGAACCACACCACAAAAGCCAGCTATTGTAGTTGGGGAGTCCAAGGCCTTATAAACCCCACATTAGAATCCCATATTTCCAATGTGGGACTCCAAGTCCCATACCTTGCAATTGGATCCTAACATCCCGCCACGCTCCGCAGCTTTGGCACCCACGCAGGATGGCTGTGCACTAGCCCTTTGACTAGTCCCGGGCAAACATTGCAATGTCGATGTCACCACCGTGCTGCTCGTTTGCAGCTGAGATTCATGGTGGAAGGCTCTGGTACCAATTGATAAGAACCTTGAGAGAACCACACCACAAAATCTAGCTATTGTAGTTGGAGAGCCCAAGGCCTTATAAACCCCACACTAGAATCCAATATTTCCAATGTGGGACACCAAGTCCCATACCTTGCAATTGGATCCTAACATTATCCAAACACACTATGAATCCATGCGGTTGCACATATGCAGGAGAAGGAATACATTTTGTATTTTTGTCACTTGAGACTTCATAGCATTAGTTTGTTAGTAGTTGAGCCTGTTTCTGGCTTGTTATTTTAGTGAGTGATGTGGTAATTGCTTTAAATACTTCATTTCGCTGTCTTGCTAGTTGCAATAAAGAAACTATGATTTATGAGATGAATTCAGGGTAATTCAAATTTGTTTGCCAAATGTTAAATAATACAGAGCATTCGAGTCAAGCAAATTTAGGCTTTGAATGTTAATAATTCTTTTCCTTCTATGTTGGCTTTCCTTCACATATTGGCATTTTGGGTGTGTTTTAAAAAGAGTATAATCAAAATTCTGTACGGAGAGCTTTTAGCTGATTCTTTTGGGGGTATAAATTAAGCAAAACCATAAAGGTGCTTAACGGGCAGATAGAGTTTGATAAAACTGAAAAAACCATAACCCCCAAAATTGTTTGTTGTATGTTAATTTTTAGTTAGAGCTGGTTGGATTCCTAAACAATAATGCTTTTTGAGACTCCAATCATACATCTGGCATATGTTCTGCAGCTTCTTTGGGATTCATAAATAATAAGTTTCAAGTTATTTTTTTATTTTATTTTTACCTGTCCTTTCATTAACACAATTCTTGAGTTACTGCTTATTTTTAGGAGCGTGAAGAAAGAAAGAGACGGTTGAAGAGAGAACGACCGGATGATAGGCCTGTACATGTGTCACAGTCACCTGGATATGATCAGCTCTTTCATACCAAGAATCAAAGATCATATGATAAAAGCAGGCTTCCTCCGGGTAAGAGTTTCTTTCCATGATCCACTTGCTGCCTTGCCTCTGGCAACCAGTGATGCTAAATTCTGATATTTCTTAATAGGATTGTATCCTTGTGACAAATTATTTTTGTGGATTTATTTTGTATCGTGTATGGTCAGTGTTGTCGAAAAGTGGCTATGACGCCACTATAGCAGAACGTGGTGCCATAAATCCCCCAGATTGCCATTTGGTGGCGTGGTGGGTTCTTTAATGTGGGATATGGCAGCCGTGAGACATGGGGAGTTCATGGAATCTGCAATGGCCATGGTGGAATGTCTCTTGAGAAGAAAGAGGCAAAGGGGTTGGGTTATGTGACCTGATCTGTACCCTGTCCAAAAAATGGTTAGAAACCCAAAAAAGAATAGAAATGGGTTGTATCTTGTTGCCGGACCTGAACCCAGGTCCAAAGCCTTTAAAATCACGAAAAAGAAAATGGGTTGGGGCTGTGACCCGACCCAAACCCCTGTCAAAATGTTTTATAAAAGAGTCCATTAGGTATAAAAAAAAAAACAAGTGTTTGATTTTTGTGAGACAAAACATATAGTGACTGAATCCAACACCCAGCAACTGCGATGAACTTCTGTCAATCTTTCTGGCTATCTATTGATTACTTTGATCTCTGTGACTGTTCCACCCAATCACCATGGCCGCTGATTTTGTAATTATGTGAACTCTTGAAACTGGTGTTTTGATATCACTTTATTGTTATTTGAAGTCTAAATCTTAATATTTTAGCTTTATGCATATTTTTTCTACATTGGAATTTTATTTCTGCAATTTTTATATTTATATGAGTAATGCTATCTCCTCCTACTAATCCTCCTACTACCTTATAAAGAAAGCATTAAATGAAAAAAGTAATGCATTTAATGCCTTGAAATTATAAAACACATTCAATACTTACCTTGCAAAGGAAGTAGGACAATTGGTAGGTGGGGATGTAGTAGGAAGATTTAGAATTATTCTTTATATGTAGGTATATATTGTATGTTTGTTCTGCCCGCCGTGCTTTCGCCATATGCTACAACGCCATCCGTTATATTTTATGGTGGGTTTTCAAATGTCCATAATCTGCACTCGATAACACATAGTATTTGGCTATATAACCTTTTGTTTTTTGGGTAGTAAATTTGGCTAAATATTAATTTATATGTTTTATGCAGTCTGGATATGTTTTTTTTTTTTTTTTTTGCCCATGGTGGGCGGATGAGCAGGCTTTGGATTAAATGGTCCAAATGTTTTTTTTTTTATTTTATAAAATGCAGATGGATACCTATTTTTTATTTGCTTCAGTCATATATAAGATTATTGAAGTACATTTTGTGTCACAAATTACAATGGTTGTACATGTAGGGTGGTTGGATTGCCCTTCATCTGGCCAGGAAATTTGTTGCATGATACCTTCTAAGGTTCCACTTGGTGAATCGTTCAATGACTGCATTCCTCCTGGTAAAAGATACTCATTTAAACAAGTGATACATCAACAAAGAGTTTTAGGGAGAAAAGTAAGTAGAATTTATTCAGAAAATGTAATACTCCATTTAAATTTTTGTTTCTGTTTTTTGTTTTTTTTGTCATTGAATTTTCTTCTACTTTTATTTTAAGAACAGGAGTAATCTAAATGAAAGGAATTTCTAGATTTTTAGCAAACAAGGAAAAATAATAAAAAGGATCCCTATTTCTGGTTGTTTACCTGTTAGAATTTCTGCTGCTTGTCCTTAGCAGAACAATTTAGAGAATTTAAATGTTCTGTTTCATACAAAAAGACTTTTTGCATAAACTTTACTGCTTTTTACATTTTTCTTCTATTGGTTTTCAGCTTGGTCTGGTGATTGATTTGACAAATACCACTCGATACTATCCTGTGTCAGATTTGAAAAAAGAGTGCATCAAGCATGTTAAGGTTTGCAGTAGCTAAATTTTACTTACAAACTCAACGTTTTGCTATTTTTGTCTTTAAAACTGTAACACCTCTTTCTTGTCCTTACACGTTGGAAGATCATTGTTGTGGTTTAGATTCAGTGCAGGGGGCGCGATTCTGTACCGGATAATTTATCTGTGAACCAGTTTGTCTATGAGGTCTCTTCTTTCTATATTATATTTTTGTACTATTCAATAATTATTTAGTTAGAAGAATTTAGCTCATATTATTTATGTTCCTTGGATTGAAAAGGAATAGGTTGTTTACTTGTAGCTGTAGGAAATTCTTTATTACCTCAGAAATGGGGTACTTGATACTTTCGAAACTATTTGACATGTTGTATTCAAATATCATCTTTCCTTTAAATAAAGTTTTGTAAGAATTTTTTTTTTCTGTAGATTCATTGTATAACATATGGACTTCTCTTTAGTTTTTACGTATCATTATAGTTTAATATTTTAACTAGATAATTGTTGATTAATTTTATATCTATAAACTAAAAAATAAAAATAAAAATACGTACCCCATTGTCCGGAGACTCCACGCTATGTGGCAGGTAAGGGGGAGGGATAAAAATTCTTCAATTGTTTATTTATTTGTATTCATATTATATACACTTGATGTTTGTATTATGCCTCTCTTTTCTCTGCTTGCTGCTAGAAAACTTTTGAAATACCTAAATAAATACAAATCCATGGATGTATTGTCATTTGTGAAGAAAAAAGTTATGCTTTCTCCTGTCTCATTAGAGCAACAAATTTAGCTTCTTTTTTTGATAAAAGACATTCATTAAGACACGAAAGGAAACATGAATACGTGAGTTAGGAGGATAAGAGGTCCTTCTAAACGGAAAAAAGAAAACAAACAACAGAGAGTGAAGCGAACATCAATGAAAGAAAGCTACCCAGCCCCTTTATCTCTTTTAAATAGAAGATGTGCTTTACAGCAGTGGAAGTTATCCATAATATCATACCAAGTAATTATTAGTTTTTAACCATGCAATTATTTACATTTCCAGGTTACACAATTTTTGTCACGTCAAAAGCACTCAAAAAAGCATATACTTGTTCATTGTACACATGGGCATAATCGTACAGGTTACATGATCATCCACTATCTAATGCGTGCTATGTCGATGTCTGTTACTCAGGTCAGTTAGGGAGTTACCTTGTAATTGTCGGCCTCTCTCTGTCTGTTTAAGATATTACTTAAGTTCAATATATATACTTGATTGGCCCGTTTTGTAGGCAATAAAAATATTTTCTGAAGCTCGACCTCCAGGAATCTACAAACCTGATTACATTGATGCATTGTACTCATTTTATCACGAGAAAAAACCTGAAATGGTAGTTTGTCCTCCTACTCCGGAGTGGAAGAGATCTTCTGAATTTGATCTCAATGGTGAAGCTGTTCCAGATGATGATGATGATGGAGTACCATGCCCTGATTTGCAGGTATGGATCATTCACATGAGGAATTTTGATATTTTGGGTTTTTCTATTTTCTCTTGCTGGATGAATCTAGGCGTGCTTCTTTACTTTGACAATGTTTCCGAGTAACAATATGCTGTTTGATGTGCTGGTTTGATTTGAAGGTTTAGGCAGAAACAAGGAGACTAAAAATTTGGTGTCTGCATGCTGTTTGTTGTTTGGTTTATATGGTTGGAGTTGAATACCTGTGTGTTTTAAGAACCCCCTTGCCCTAGATTTCTTTTGGCAGAGGTTTCTGCTTGAGGCTTCTCTCTGACTTTTCTCATGATTGTTTCAAGGGGGCTATAATTTCTGATATATTGTACGGCCTTGTTGCATTCTTTACTTATTTTTCCTCTCTTTTTTCTTTTGAGGATGTCTTCTCATCCTTGTAGTTGTACTTTACCCTTTCTCTAATAATTATTTTCTATAAATAAATAAAAATTGTATTAAAATTTCTTGTAATTTACAAAAAAGTTCATTTGCCTGTTTCCATGTATTCAATTCTTCATGTTCATTTTTTTCCTACCACGTGCACCATAACTGTAACAGTTGGATATGTTAATTGAAGAAAACTAATGCAGTAATCCATTTTATGTCTGACAATGAGAGTTTGATTGTGAAGTCTGTTGTAAATTTAGGTCTGTCCAGATTGTCTAAATACATTCCTTAACAACCCACTTGTTAAGTAGTTTGATACATTATTTTTCGTCTGATGATAATATACAATATTCTGTTCACTCCTTTGCTATTGCTATATCTTGTTGGAAATATGAACATGGGGGTGGAAGAGGGATTTGGGTTATAACAACCTTACCTACGTGGCACGGAGAGTAGGAAGCAAAGGTTAGAAGCAAAGATAAGAGGAAGGGGGGGGGGGGGGGAAGGTTTGGGAAAGCACATCCAGTTATTGATTAAGATTAGGTCTTTGGGTTAGGAGGTTAAGATCCTCAAAGTTCCGTTGTATGCTAACTTTTTTTTTTTTCTTTCCCTTTTTTTGTGAGTGATTCTGATCTCTGTAATTGAGATTCATCTCTATCTTTCTGTAATAAAATATAAAATATATAGTTCCTATTGTATTTGTTAGAACGAATGTAAATAGAATAAGTATGGGCTGATTTATGTTGTATGTTATTATGTAATTAGTGTGTGTATGTGTATACATCTGTTATGTTTTTCAATCAGACGGTTGCATTTTGTCTCATTTATTTCCACTGTCAACAATATTCATGTAGAAATATTGGACCTGGTCATTTAACTTGTTTTAAACTTGACATATTTCTTGTTCTCTCAGGAGAACGTTGAGACAGACACACGAATGACAAATGATGATGTTTTAGGAGATGAGATACCTACTGATCAGCAAGATGCATTGCGTCAGTTCTGTTATCAAACGCTTAAATTGGGTGTTGGGGTAAGCCTTTTAAATGGTTGTCTTTCATGCACGAGTTTATTGCGTATATTTGAGGACTGTTTTAAAATTAAAATGTTTCAGTTTTATGACTTCATTGTGTCTTTCCATTTTTTGTTCAATTACATTATAATAAAAGGAATTGGTGGTAAGTATTCCGGTGCTAGTTGTTTTGTTATCATTTGGTCCTATGTCATTTTGTTTGTCACACTGGCTTTATTGGTAGTATTCTTTCAAAAGCTGTTTATGTGACTTTATTGGCTTAATTATATATTTGGTCCCTTGATTATAATTAAAAGTTTAATTGGGTTCCTCAATTATTAAAAAGGTCAATTAGGCTCTTTAATTATTTAAAAAAGTTCAATTGGATTCCTCAATTATTAAAAGGTTCAATTAGGTCCTTTAATTGTTTTTAAAAAGTTCAATTGGTTCCCTCAATTATTAAAAAGTTCAATCAGATCCTTTAATTGTTTAAAACACTACAATTGAGTCTAAGAAATCCCTTTGAAAACTTCTATATTTCATTATACAAAAGGATTTGATTGTTGTGTTTTAAATAATTAAAGGACCTAATTGAATTTTTAAATAATTGAGGGACTCAATTGTAGTGTTTTAAACAATTAAAGGAGTTGATGGAACTTTTTAATAATTGAGAGACTCAATTGAACTTTTAATTATGATTAAGGGATCAATTTTATAACTAAGCTGATTTTATTTTTAATGATTTTCTACTTCATGTATCCCCCATGCTTGGCATAGCTATTTCACTAATTATTGGTATGCAGGCCAGGGGACACACACAATTTCCAGGTTCACACCCAGTTTCTCTCAACAGGTTCTGTTTATCTGAAACTTATTGTGATTTGATATGTTAATTTAATTATAAGTTAAACTTGTGGGATGCTTTTTCTTTTGCTACTGTATTTGTATTTGTTGCTTTGACCCATTATATGCTTGTAGTGCTTTGCATTATATTCCTAATGTGCATTCTTTTTACTTTATGTGTAGAAAATTGATTAATGCATGACATTGGGATAATATAAAAAAATATTTCTTTCCATAGTTTTGTCTGGTGGTTAATTTTCAAGGGACCTTTAATTATATCCTGGCATTTATCTTTAAAGATTTAATATAAGTAACTAGTTTATACCCTATCTATCAGTTGCATATAAAATAGGTAAGGGAATGGTTTCTTAAATGCCTCCATATTCTACCAGAAAATTGAGGCCATCATCTTTATATAACATTTTTGTATCATCGTTTGTTGGAAGAGGGTGGCAGTAAGGGGCAATCCATCATTTGTAATCTCTATTCAAATAAATCAGATTTGGCATAGGAGGTTTAGATAGTTGACAGACGTCAATTTATCACCAAATTTTTGTTGCTTTTTTTTTTTTTTTTTTTTTTTTTTTATAACTGTAATTGGTGAGAAGCTTTTAGTTTTTTTGCTAAAAGACAAGTGTTTTTGTCAACGTGAGTAAGAAATAAAAATAGGGTTTTGCTAACAAGTGCCCTAAGGGAATTGGTTAAGGGCATTAAGTACACCTTATAAATGCTTCTAATTATTTAAAATAGCATTGCATACACCCTATAAAAACTAACGTATCCTAGTGCCAGAAGACTCCTTGTTGCTTGAATGTATAGGCCTATGTGGGAGGGTCATTGTATACAACCTTTTTCTTGTGTATGCAAAGAGGCTGTTTCTAGATTCAAACCCATGACCATAAAATATACTGTGTAAATGCCATAAAAATAATGTTTATTACTCTGTATCAATTACTTACTCTCTATCACCCAGTTAATTTAATAATTTTTTTATGAGTTTCAACACCTTATTTGGTATTACATTATATTTAATTATTTTTTATTCCTTAATATGTGCCCCAAGGGCAAACCCGAAAACTTAATCTCTTTTGTTTTTGTTGTTGTATCAACAACTAAATATGTTGCTAAAATTTAATTTATTTAAGTAATATTGAAGATTTGCAAATTACTAGTATTGATTTCACAACGCTGTTCCTTAAGAATCTGATATTTTTCCATAATTAGATATAATCTGGTTATGTTGCCCTGCAGGGAAAATTTGCAATTGTTACGACAACGCTATTATTATGCAACATGGAAAGCAGATGGTACAAGATATATGATGCTAATAACAATGGATGGATGTTACTTGATTGATAGAAGTTTTAATTTTCGAAGGGTCCAAATGAGGTTTCCTTGCAGAAGTACAAATGATGTGCGTGTGCTACTTTATATTTGAATTTTCTGATAATGTTAGTTAGAGCTGATTTAATTTAATTCATAGATTTTACAACGTGTCAGAGCATCTCCAAAGCTGGACCCTTTCTTTGGTCCTTAACTCATTTTGGTGGGTCCTATTATGCCATCAGATTTAACAACTTCAAATTCGTTTTGCTCCAATAATGAAACCACCTAAGAACTTAAAATAGAATTTTTGCTAAAAAAAAACCTACATGCTTTGTTCTAAAAAAAACGTTTTAATATGTAAAACCGATTCTTATATAAGAGCCAGTCTTACAACATGGCTTCAAACTCGGTCTCTTCCGATGGTGGACCTGGAAAAGAACTTGAACTTGTGCTTAAGAACCTGGTAAGAACTACGGCTGGAGATGCTCTTAATACCATTGTCAACTATAAATTGTGGCAGTCACTAAAAATTATCTAATAAGGCTGTAACTTAGTTAATGATTAGCTCCTAATTGGCTCCTTAATTGGTTTTAATAATTATATACTATATACTATAAAGTATTAAGAAGAGATCAGTGTGCAATCTCTTTCTTCATTTGGATTGTGCATTTCTCACTCTATTCCCCATTGCCCTGCCTCCCCCATCCTTTTGTTATTGGTTTTCAAGAGTTGTGCCTCATACTTGTCACCACTAGAGCTACCTTGGATGACCAGTAACTGTCACCAGAAATTGAAAGGTATTACTGGTCATAACTAACAATGCCACCACCATCTGAAGACTCCACACCCCACCCGATTTTGTGAACTTTGCTTCCCAAGCATTATTTGTTTACCATTGGGTTCTCCTTCATTGGGTTGAGCATTTTCCAATGACTTTAGAAATTCGTCATTTGTAACAAGCTTCATGCTTATGATCTATACTGGTCATAAACTGGGAGTGTTATATGTAGCACATTGGCAAATACCTTCACCAACCATAGTTATGATGAATGATTTAAATTAGCTTGGGATTAGGCTGTAATATAGCTACCTATTGGCTCTTAAATGAGCACCTTGATTAATTGTAGTTATACTATAAATAAGAAATCAGTGATCAACCTAGAAAATACAAATTCTCTCAAGATCTCTTTTTACATTAATGATGCACAAACTAATATTGTTATCTTTGGGTTCTAAGGGTTTGGGCGAGAAGACCCACCACTTCACATTACTTGATGGTGAGATGGTTATTGATACATTGCCAGATTCACAGAAGCAGGAGAGAAGATACCTTATATATGATCTGATGGCCATCAACCAAGTATCAGTAATAGAGGTTTGGTTTATATGTAATTGGCTAATTGCACAAATTAATAATGGATGATCTCTTTTCCGTTTTAAACTAATACATAAACCAACATTGGGGATAGAGAAATCACTTGTTTGTGGTTGCGATTATCTGTAACTTGTATTACACTGTTGAAAAATACTAAAAATTGTAATGCAGCCCAATTCTTTTCTTAATGTCAAGATCTTGTGCCTGTCTATATAATTTCTCACTGTCTTTTGAAAACTGGCAGATGAAGTTAAACTAATGTCCCACTAGATTGTCTGACTTTGTACTTATTGTAGCGAGATAAATGTACCTCCTTTTGTCTGTAATATGAGTATGTTGTTCAGTTTTTCTTTCTCTTTTTAATTTAGGTTCATATTTTGACAAGAAACTTCAGAAATTTTGCTATAATAGTAGAATCAAGGTCTATTCTAATAAAAAAAATCTCATATCATTTTGACTGAATTCTTTGTAAAAAGCATTATTTGTGACTGTTGGGTGGAAGTCATACGACCAGTTTCTAAGTATATGGAATCAATATTACAAATTGATGGTGAAATTAATGAAGTTGTCTCATAGAGGATACAAGCTGAGTGGTTAAAATGGAGAAAAGTATTGGGGTTTGTTTGTGACTATGAAGCTCAAAGGAAAGTTTAATCATACAGGACCAACTATACTTTATAATAGTGAATGTTGGGCGAAGCAGAAATGAGCAAGCTAAGATGGATGTGTAGTCACATAAAAAAGGACAACATACAAAATGATTATACACAAGGAGGCATTGATGTTTAAAACCTAGGGAGGAAAGGGAGACAAAATCAATTAAGGTGGTTTGGGCATGGACAAAGAAGGCCACTAGAGTCATTGATGAGGAGAGTAGATCACATACTTTTATTCCTGTGAAAATGGTTAGAGGGAGACCAAGAAGGACATTAGAGGAAGTTATTAAAAGGGATGTCATGGTGAGTAATATCCCTGAGAATTTGGTTTTTAGTCAAGCTTAATTACTTGTGATCCATGTAGTTGACTTCGCCTAGTGGGATGGGATAAAGCTAATGTTGTTATTGTTTTATTTGCTAGGACGTCTAGTTCCTTTTAGGTTCATCAATTATGAGTGACTCATTTGACACTTCTGAATAAGATCAATAAAGGTTGAAATGGTCAATATTTATGGTTGTAGTATTGAATTCACATTTTCATTTGTGAAATATTTGAAACCTCTGAATAAGGTCAATAAAGTTTGAATAGTCAATATGCATTGGTTGTAGTATTGAATTCACATTTTGATTTGTCAAATAACTTTATCTAAGAAATGCTACGGTGAAATTTTGAGCGAGGCTTTTCTGGAAAACCTTGGTTTGATGAATTATAATTTGAAATGCTTGAATAGTTTTTCATTTTTTATTTGTATATGCTATTTTCTCGGTTTTTTTTTTCTTGTTATCCTTTGAGTCTTTGATTTGAAGTTTTTGTAGCTGTGAATGATTATTGATTTATAGCTCAAACTTGGTGCAGCGTCCCTTCTATGAACGGTGGAAGATGCTTGAGAAAGAAGTGATCGAACCTAGGAATCACGAACGACACCATATATATCAGAGCAGAAATCCTTACTATAGATATGATCTGGAACCATTCAGGGCATGGATCTCTAACCTTAATTGGTCATAAAATACTTTAAGCTTCTGTTCATTTTCCCCTTGGGGCTTCATTATTAATATGCTTGCAATGTTGTTTAGGTGAGGAGGAAAGACTTTTGGTTGCTCTCTACTGTGACAAAGCTTTTAAAGGAATTCATTAAAAGACTCTCACATGAGGCAGATGGTCTCATATTTCAGGTGGGTTGTGATCAATGAACCCTTTCAATGTACTGAACATGGGAAAGGGATTTTCTGTTCTGGACCTAGCTGGCAAGTGACCTTTTTTATTTGCTTTTCTGTTCCTTTTTTTTTTTTATTGCTGCTTATGACTATGAATGCCTTTGTGGCTGAAACCTGATGTGAAGTTTGATAAACGATTTGAGAAAGAAGGGGACCAGTGTACCTAGACTACCTCATAGGTCAGGCACACGGTCCATTCCTTCTTCCAAATCCTTGTTAATGAACATAGTGTTTTTCTGCTTTCTTTTGCTATTGAACTCAATGGAGGTTGTTACTGACAATATTGATTACCAGGGTTGGGATGATCCTTATATACCGCGTACTCATGAAGGACTATTGAAGTGGAAATATGCTTATCTTAATTCAGTTGATTTTCTTTTTGAGGTAGTATCATCATTAATCACCTTATTTCATATGGTGTTGGGATATCACTTGTGATGTCTCTTGGTCAGTTATAATTTCTTGTTTGATGCAGCCAACTAATTTGTAGTTGCTTAAGTTGACAGGTTGATGGTGATCGTGAGCTACTTTTTCTCTATGAACGGGGAAAGAAGAAACTCTTGGAAGGGAATAGGGTTGAATTCACAGGTCAGACAATTTTTTCTGTCCAACTCATTCTATATTTGATAGATACAATTTTTATTCATTTTTCATTCTTTCTGTTTTTTAAAATGCTATGCTTCTTTGTAAAATAGGAAATCTATATAGTCTGAATCATACTATTATTTGTTATTGAGTGCGACACATGTTTGTATTGTAGTTGAGGTTTTGGCTAAGTTTTTTATGGTCTTGTTTTTAGAGTTTGTATTTTCTAGTCTATATCTTGTTTGTTTCACACGTTGCAATTGCTTACTGAAAACTTGAACTCTGCAGATGGTTCAGATCCCTCACTTTATTCTGGAAAGATAATTGAATGTTCTTGGGATTTTGACAAACTGGAATGGAAGTTTATGCGAATCAGAACAGACAAATCAACTCCGAATGAGTTTAATACTTACAGGAAGGTCTAATCCTAACTCCTATTTTCTAATTTCCCCTCTTCTAATCTGTGCTTGGCTTCAGCCGTTTTCTCTGTTCATTGTAGGTCATGCGAAGCATAAGAGACAACATCACCGAGGAAGATTTGTTGAATGAAATAAGTGAGATAATTCGCCTTCCCATGTATGCTGACAGGATCAGAATTGATAGTAAAGTGAATCAGCATGCTAATGTTGCAAGGCGAAGGTGATTTGATGGTGGTTTAGATCAGATCAGGGACTTTTATGCCTTCAATCTTTACATTGGCGGTAGTGGGTGACATCAAGTGGAAACAAGATTTAGTATATCCGCCGATACTTGTCTCTGGGATTTGAATTAAATTGTATTGGTTTTGGCTATGTATTTTGGCCATCATCCAAAAGTTGCTCATATTATGTAATTAGTTAGTCCTTGCAGTAAGTAGTGCCGTGCTGCTGAGCTGTATGGTGCAGTTAGTACGGCTCAAATTCCGGCCTGAATCCATTTCCAATGGTTGTCCAGATCAAGAGAGTTAGGTTTAGAATCTCAAATCTCAATGTATATTATCAATTTTCTTTTAGTGATTCTAAGTTGTTCAAAGGGTAGCCGTTTCTTAGAGTCAAGTTCCATTACATGGGTAGAATTTCCCCTGTATGTGAATATTAATTTGAGTAGTAGTAACAAGCCTTCCATTCTCTCTAATGTTCTGTGGATGTGGAAGTGTTATCATGCGTTTAGGCTGTGTCATCAGTGCCTGAATCAGATTTGTTACTTAGCATGTTTTACGGTAGCCCAGTCACTGCTACTCGTTCTACTAGTAGCTCTGGAAATCTACCATGATACTGTTCTGGAAGGATGTGAAGGGAGGCAATTGTGTGGACTGCTTGACAGTGGTGAAAATGTATAAGGTTCAGATAGATGGGTGTGGAAAAGAAACCAGTGTTAATTTGCTAGCCTCATTTTCATGATGAATGACTAAGTTAAGAATATTTGCAACACCAAACCCCATGTAACAGTGAAATTTCATTTTTTTCAACGATTCTTTATACAGCTGAACATTGCTTCATACAGTTCCATTACTTTCGTATTTATATTTCTAAACAAATTGTCTGTTTCGCAAACGGAAGAACTTGATCACCTAGGAATTGCTAGGAGGAAAGGAAAAAGAGAAACGGCACAACTGGTTTTGTACACCTGGTGTTCACTTGAACTAATGGTTGTTTTTGTTTTGAATGTGATTAAGAGTGAAAGAACATTAATTGTATGTAATTATTCGTGTAGTTATTAGTGTTATGAGGAAATTGAAATCTCGATGGTTATTTTTTGTATACCTATTGATTAATAGTGATGAGGTTAATGATTGTCACATAATTATGTGTGTAAATATAGTTAATTTTGTCTCATGAGTAGTTAAAAGTAGTAAATGAAAAAGATTGTGGCTCAGTTTATTTAAACTTATTTATTGAAATAAGTATTATTTTAATAAAATAAATAATTTTCTGTTTTTTAGTGTCTAAATTATTTGTCTAAATAAATCAGTTTTTTTGTTATTTTAAGAAGTAAATCCTATTTACATCTTTTAAAAAATGTTATATATAAACATTTATTTTAAAGTTATTTTTTTAAGTTTAAATAAACTTATCTTGTATGTTGATACACCTTGGAAAATGAAAACATCAATAAAGGTGCTCCAATTAA
>PYAF01002492.1:459350-476651 GCA_007407185.1 Glycine tomentella
GAAGCTCCGGAAATCCTTGGAATCTATTAAATTACAAAACATATTGGATTAATCTTCCGAAATATGACAATGACATGTATACAAGCAATAAGAGCTATTTAACTAGGTTTAGGGTAAATTTATGATAAAAGCTTATGAAATCAAAGGATAAGTGCCTTTATTTAAAACATGATTTTAACTGATTTATGGCACTTATCACATGGGCTCATCAATGCACTGACCGTGGATAGAGACCAGAATTCTAAGCAATCACTTTCCCTCTCTAGGGATGCTTAAAATTCGTAAACTCATCATCTTCCTTTATAGGGATATCCAACAAGTCACTGCACCCCTATTTACATACACAACATACATCTATCACGATGACATAGTCAAGATCAACATTATCTCTCATCAATGTCATCATCAACATCAACATCATCTAATCTCAATGTTATGATCAAAAACAATATCATCTGAATCTCAATGTGATCAACATCATTTCATTTCAATATTATCACTACATCAACATTATCTCATTTCAATATCATCAACCACATCAACATTATCTCATTTCAACATCATCAACAACATCACAAGCAATCACATTTCACATCTATACATATAACATATGCCTGAGATTTACATTCCCCGGGTCTTCAAACAACACAAACCTCATTCATTCATAATCCATAATAACACGAGACTGATATTTTAGGAAAATTATAAATTAAAAAGGAGGATTACAATATAGAAAACAAACTCTTATGCCCATTTAAAATTTAATAAAGAATTAAATAGGAGAACATATTATAAAATTTTGGGCAGAGTCTCCTCTCTAATTAAGATTTTTCCTAAAAATCCAATCATTACAACAACAACATCATTCACAGTTTTATCCATCAATAACAAATTCATTGCATCCCATTAGTTAAAAACACAGTTTTTCTTGAAAACGAGCACACACTAGGGACAAACATACATCAATAATAAATATATCACATCCTATTAGTTTAAAATACAGTTTTTCTTGAAAATCAGCACACAACAGAGATAGACATACATCTCCATAATTGGGTTCCCTGACCCCCAACTATGGTATCAAAAGCTATAACCAACAATAAACTCCCCTTACCTATCTATATCCCTTTGTTAGCTCTTTGTAGCTTCGTTTTGAGATCTCTCAAGTTCATGTGCTTTGGCCCAAACACAGAGCTCTATATATCAAATCAAAGATAATTTAGTATAGATTTCAATGACAAGATTAATATTAACATTTGAGATCAAATACTCACTTAAATTTAAAAGGGGCTAAAATGGTGTTTTGGAAGTCCACATCAAAAGAACATCATTTTGGAATTCTGGTCATACCAATGCTACTGGGGCTCAACGAATGTCACAAAAATGACATCAATTTTATAAAAAAGAAATTTTTACAATGTCTCATTTTCAAAGGATTTTCAAAGGAAGTGTAAAAACACCCAATAATGGTACCCAAATCACAACAGAAACCAAGAGAGGCATCAGACTAGCTAGGAGAAGGCAAGGAAACCATGGTTACCTCAAAGAAACCAAGAAAGGAGGCTCTATTCTCTACCAAATCCTCAAGTTAAGTTTTGAAGATTCCGCTCCGATTAAAGTGTTACTCTTTGTGCGGTGATTCGAGGGCAAGAAATGGCAGCTCGTGGCGGTCACCAGTGGTTGTGGGTGGTGCAGGAGGAGGATCGGAGGTTAGGTGAAGGTTTGGGAAAGAAGAAGGCTGATTTTTCGTGCTTTCATGCTACTGCATAAATTTATAGCCGACTTTACTCGCCTAGGCGAATTTTTGCTCGCCTGGACGAGCTGACCCAATTTTTGAAATTTTCATTGCTTCTTTGAAAAGTTAATATCTCATGCATCAGATGTTATTTCGCAAATTCCAACAGTCAAACTTTATATATGTGAGTGAAGAGCCTACCTTTAAAAGTGGAAGGTGATCCAAAAGTTAACCAATACAGAATTATGATTTTACCAAAACAGGTTTAGGGTCAAACTCGAAATCACACAATTTTAATGCAGATCAATCAAATTCCGCATAACCTCATATCCACACCAAACAGTTGAACAAGGATAATTCACACAACATTTCAACTAATCCAAATTAATAATGTAATTAAATAATACAAGAAATACATCAAACATATATTTTAAATTATAAAAATTCCAGGGCGTTACAGTTGCAGTGGTGATCATTGTGGTGGTAGCGACAATCATGTGATGATGATGAGTTAATTGAAATATTTTAAGAAGTGATAATTGTGATTTTTATAGATTTAATTTTTTGTTTGTTGAATCTTTTAGAGAATTGGTTATCATATTAGATTTTAATTTTAATTTATAAATTTTTAATCTCATCATCTATTATTTTTAATCTTGACTCCTATGTGAACAACCAAAAACAACCTTAAGAAAGTGTTCTTACAGGAGTCAAGATTTAAAATATAGAGGATTGAGATTAAATATTTATAAATTAAAATTAAAATATAATATCATCATATTTTCTTAAGATTAACCAAAAAACAAACAAATCTATAAATATCTCAATTATCATTTCCAAAAATATCTTAATTAACTCATTACCATTACCATTATGACCACCGTTGCAACAACCATCATCGTCGTCGCCATTGCCACTACCATGATCGCCGCCTTCGCCACCACCGTCATCAACCACCATTGCAACCTTTGTCGCCATGATCGTCGTTATCGTTGTTGTCACCATCACCACTGTCAACGACGACAAGGATGGTCATGGCAGTGGAGGTGGTAGTGGTCATGGTGATGGTGTTAGTGATAGGTTAATGATAGTTGATATACTTTATGACGTGATTTGTTTGGTGAATCTTTTAGAAATTTAACAATTATATTAGATTTTAATTTGAATTTAAATATTTTAATTTCAATCGTCTATTATTTTTAATCATGATCTGATTGTTATTAATTGTTTTCGTGTTCTCACATAAGGAAGTGTTCCCATAGGAGTGTTGTTATATATATGACATCTTATGAAAGGAAACATCTTATACGAGTGTCAAATATCTTGACCAACTAGATTACTTCACAGTCAAACCATGGACACTAGAATTATCTACAATAGATGCAACGGTGGAGAAAAGGCTGGCTTGGGTTCGTTTTCCTAGTCTGGAATGATATTTTATGATGAAAGTGTCCTCTTATCCATTGCTTTTGCAATAGGTAATCCAATAAAGGTTGATCATGTTGGATTTAAAGGAAGCTGCAAGAAGATTGAAGCAAGGATGATTTGTAGTGTTAGCTTTTTACATGCTCAATCATTTTGATGGGATTTGTAATTGTTTAAGTGGCTCAAGTGTATTTTCTTATGATCCTTCATTGCATTTGCATTCTCATCCTTATGCATACATGTCTTTCATTAATAAACTAAAGTTGTTAAATGATTTTTCAAAATTCATGTTCTCACAATCGAAGTTTTTGAAAAATGAAAACTTGTTATTTTAATCGATTACTTGGTATTGTAATCAATTACATGCTTTCGTTTTAAATATGGAAAAACCATGAATAACACATTAATCGATTACTGTGTTCTGGTAATCGATTACATAGTGTTAAATGAAATTCATGCATTGTTACTTTAATCGAGTACCATTAATTGTAATCGATTACATAGGCTATATCTGAAAAACATGTTGTGCTCCTTTAATCAATTACCATGAATCGTAATCGATTGCATAAGCCTATTGAAAAACTATGCTTTGCTGCTTTAATCGATTACATGTCGTTATAATCGATTATTATGTTCATAAACGTTTTCCAGAAAGCTTAAGAATAGTTTAATCGATTAAATGGTGTATTAATCGATTACATTTGTTAAATTAATCGATTACACTTGCTATTTAATCGATTACATTATGTTAAAACTATTTTTTTTATAAATAGCTTTTGTGCCTATTGTTTTGTAACATTTTTAGAAATCATTTTCTACGAATTACCCAATACTCCCAAAGCTTTAGAATTTGAGAAAGAATTCATTCTGAGTGAAAAAACATTCTTCATCTAAACATAAGGTTCATAATTGATTGTTGATGAAGTTTTAAGCAAGGTTTTAAACAAAGGTCTTCAAGAAAGCTGTTATCTACAATTCATGAATTCAAACTCAGTTTGATTGGTAGTGTTCATCTCATTCATTTGCTAAGGATCATGAGGTGATATCTTTCTTGAACTTTAGACTGTGTTAGTTCTTTTGTTTGTTTAAAAGTTTGTGTAGTTTTCTAAAAATAAATAGTTTCTTTAAAGCTGTTTCTAGATAAGGGTTTTCTAGAGGGTAGAACTGAGTAGTTTTCTCATGTTCTTGATCTTAAGAAATCTATAGGGTTTAGATTTTGTATCTTTGTCTAGGTTTGACAAGGGATATATGTTGTAATAGCTTGTAAAAAATAAATTTTGTTTTAGTGAAATCTCTAACCAAGATTTGCTTGGAAGTCATTGGATGTACCCTCCAAGGTTGTGAGGTGAAACCGTATAGATCGTTAAGTTCTTTATTCTAATTCTGTTCATTTCTCATTGTTTTTTTTGTGTGATCAAGAAATTATCAACAAGACTTATTTTCTGGCATTACTTGAATTCCAAGGGTGATTTTGGTTGGAAGAAAGGTTCTGATTTTAAAAAGATTTCAAGTGATATGATGCATATTATAAATTCCGCAAATTGTTTTAAGTAAAATTTTAAATTCCTGATTTAAACCAATGCACCCCCCCCTCTTGGTTTATTTGAAGAGTGTTCATTGTATTTTCAATTGGTATCAAGAGCTGGCTCTTGAAAGTTATTCAAGATCACTTTCTTTTCAAAGAAAATAAATACAAATCAAATAACTTTTAGAGAGGGAGCTTGCCTCAATCGTCCACCGATGTTTGAGGGTGAGCATATTAGTTTTTGAAAAAATAGAATGCAAATCTTTATTCATTCCAATGATCCTGGAGTTTGGAATGCCATTGAGAAAGGTCCTTTAGTTCCAATGAAAACAGTTGATAACAAATTGATTCCCAAAGAATGGGATGAGATGTCAGATGCAGAGAAAAGAGTTGTCCAATATGATTTTAAAGCTAAAAACATGATTACATCTGTTATGTCTTCTGATGAATTTTTTAGAACTGTGAGATGCAAAAGTGCAAAAGAAATGTGGGAGATGTTGGAAGTAACTCATGAAGGAACAAATGAAGTAAGGAGATCAAGGAAGCATGCCTTGATTCGTGAATACGAAATGTTAAAGATGAGCAATACTGAAAACATATCTCAGCTGCAAAAAAGATTCACACATATTGTCAATCATGTTCTTGGTCTTGGAAAAACATTTGATGCTGAAGAATTGAACATAAAAATACTGAAGTGTCTAACAAGACCTTGGAAAGCAAAAGTCACAATAATCAAGGAATCCAAAGATTAATCCAAGATGTCCATGACTGCACTATTTGGTAAGATACTTCAATATGAACTTCAAATGTCACAACTAACCAATGCAGAAGATGCAGAAAAGAAACATAAAAGCATAGCTTTGAAAGCTGCATCCTCTAAAGTTGAGAAAGAAGAAGATTCAAGTGAAGAAGATGAAGATGACAACATGAATCTAATTGTCAAAAAGTTCAGCAAATTCATGAGAAGGAACAAGAACAAAAAGTTCACAAAGTTCAACAAGGAAAATGACAACAACAACAACAACAACAACGACACCTCTACCAACTTTACTTGCTTTGAATGTGGAAAACCTGGACACATCAAATCTGAATGTCCAATATTCTTGAAGAAGCAACAAGGTGAGAGGAAGATAAAAAAGGAAGGAAAGACAAAGAAGGCATACATTGCATGGGAAGATAATGAATCAACTACTTCAAAATCAACTAGTGAAGATGAAGAAGAAACTAATGCTTGTCTTACTTCAACAATAAGTGATGATGAAGAATTCCCTAGTGCTGAATTTAAGGTAAATTCTGAATATGATAATATAGTTAATACTTTCCACGAAATGCATGATGAGGCTAAAAACTAGCAAAGTCAAATAATAAGCTGAAAGGAAATCTAAGATGGTACATCACCTAACTTGTAGAAATGCAAAGTGAACTTTGTAAATTGAAAGAAGAAAATGAAAAACTCCTTTCAAGTTACAAGGCTAATGGGTGCACATGTTCATCTTCGTCTTCTAAGCTAGATAAATGCAATATGTTACAAAAAGAGTTTAATGATTTCAAAAGAAGTCAAGGAGAAAAATACATGTTACTTCTATCTAAAAATAGTGGTTTAATTGATCTTTTGAGAAAGCTTTATAAAGGAAGATACAACTTAGCTGAAATGATAAGTGTGCAGAAATATGCTGGAGATACATCTGATTTGGGATACAAACAAGGTTCAAAATCATTTGGCTAAACTATATTTGTACCACCTAAATAGAAGAATCAAAGGAATTTCTATGATTCAAAGATCAATTAAAATACTTACTTTAGGGATTCATCAAAAGCTATAACTTGTAACTATTGCATGAAGAAAGGACATACATTCTTTAAATGCTATGCTAGAAAATATTACGTGTCTAATGGAGAATGTATTTGGGTACAAAAGAAGAAGAAGTAGCTAACCCCTATGGACCCAACCTCAATTGGGTACCTTTCTTTGCTACTTGATTTGAATTTTAAAGGTGTGTCTAAGAGCAAAATCTTCACTATAGTATCTTGATAGTGACTGCTCTAGACACATGACAGGTGACATATCCATGCTTACAAATATCATATTAAAAGATAGGGGATTTGTTACTTATGGCGATAATAACAAAGGCAAGATAATTGGAGAAGGAAACATAGAAGACAGCCTAAAGACTATGATTAGAAATGTCTTTCAAAGTGGTGAAGTTATCCATGTTGGCAAAAGAAAGGGAGAATTTGGAGTGTGATATTGATGCAGGACAAAATGAAGAATTTCTGCAACTTAATGACTTGAATGAAAAAGAAAAAGCTAAACCAAATGATGAGATGGAACAATCAACTCCTTTACAAAAACACAAGGATTGGAGAACTACTAAAGATCTTTTCCTTGACAACATAATTGGTGAAGTATCCAAGGGAGTTTCTACTAGATCTTCTCTAAAAAAATCTTTGTTGTGATATCGCTTTTGTTTCACAAATTGAACCAAAAAGTGTTGATCAAGCTTTGTTGGATGAACATTGGTTAATAGCTATGCACGATGAATTAAATCAATTCAAAAGAAACCAAGTTTGGGAATTAGTTCCTAGACTATCTACTCACATTCCTATTAGCACAAAATGGTTTTTCGAAACAAGCTGGATGAAAGTGGCATCATAATAAGAAACAAGACTAGATTGGTTGCTAAAGGATACAACCAAGAGGAAGGCATTGATTATGATGAAACTTATGCCATTGTTGCTAGATTAGAAGCCATTAGGTTATTACTTGCATATGCTTGCTTGATGAACTTTAAATTGTTTCAAATGGATGTTAAAAGTGCATTTTTAAATGGTTACATAGATGAAGAAATATATGCAGATCAGCCCCCTGGATTTACTTATTACAAGCATCCTAACCATGTTTTCAAATTAAGAAAAACTTTATATGGTTTGAAACAAGCCCCAAGATCTTGGTATGAGAGGTTAAGCAGAATTCTGCTTGAACAATCTTTCACAAGAGGATAGGTTGATAAAACCTTGTTCATCAAGAGAAGAAAAAAGGATATCTTGCTGGTTCAAATTTATATGGATGACATTATATTTGGTTCAACTAATCAATCTATGTGCAAAGAATTTTTTGTCTCAATGCAGAGTGAATTTGAGACGTCAATAATGGGGGAACTTACATTCTTTTTAGGATTATAAGTCAAATAAATGAAGAATGAAACTTTCCTTAGTCAAACCAAATATTGCCTGGAAATGATCAAGAAGTTTAAAATGGAAAGTTGCAAGGATGCTGCAACACCAATGGCAACATCTACGTATCTTGATTCAGATGACAAAGAAAAAAGTGTTGATGAGTCCAAATATAGGGGAATGATTGGTTCTTTGCTATATTTAACTGTATGTAGACCTGACATTATGTTAAGTGTATGCTTATGTGCTTATCAAGCAAATAAAAAAGAATCTCATTTAACAACAGTCAAAAGAATCCTAAAGTATCTCAAGTCTACACCAAAAGTAGGATTGTGGTATCCAAAAGGTACAACTATCAATTTGATTAGATATTCTGATTCTGACATTGCAGGGTGCAAATTGGATATAAAGAGTACTAGTGGTACATGCTACTTGTTAGGAAGGCCTTTGATCTCTTGGCACTGCAAGAAACAATCATGTGTTGCCATATCTATCGCTGAAGCTGAATGCATTTCTGCTGGAAGCTGCTGTGCACAAAGTCTTTGGTTGAAGCAACAATTTCAAGACTTTGGTGTTGAGATACAGAAGATTCCCTTGCTATGTGATAACACAAGTGCAATCAACATATCCAAAAATTCTATTATGCACTCAAGGAAAAAGCACATTGAAATAAGACATCACTTCATTAGAGATCATATCCAAAAGGGTAACATCAAAATTGAATTTGTTGATACTAACAATCAATTAGCTGATATTTTTACAAAACCCTTGGATAGAGATAGATTTTTCACTCTTAGAAACATATTAGGAATTCTAGATGAATCTAGTATGTATTAGCATGCTGTTTATGTGCACATCTACATGAAATCATATCATTTATTGGCCATTCATCCCAAATAAATGCAAATTCGAAATTGCTGCATAAATATTGTTCATGCTGATAAATTCACTGTAATAATCGATTACACCTCGGGATAATTGATTAAATGGACTTCAAAAACTTTTTAGAGTGAATTTTGTACTTATGTAATTGATTATAGAAGCGAAACAACTGATTATTCTTCTTTCAAAATTATTTCAAAAGCCAAAGTTCACTGGAATAATCGATTACGCCTCAAATTAATCGATTACACAAGCTTAAAAATCTTTTAAAAAATCACATTTCACTGAAATAATCGATTACCACATATTGTAATTGATTACACTTCGTCTTCCTTAATTGAATCTCACTGGTTTAATCGATTACACCTCGTGTTAATCTATTACAACCCCTTGCAGAACTAATTTTGCTTACGAATTAATCGATTACTGAAGCTCGTAATCGATTATTCATGGAGTTACTGCTGACAGAATTTTTTGAAAATTGTAACTGTCCAACTGCCACCAAATTCAAAATTTGAAACTTCCGAGCTTTTATGATAGTGGGTTAATTTGAAATGACAGTTATACTTTCAAATTTCAAACATTAAAGCCCAAAAACATCTATAAATACAACTTTTGGTGAAAGGGAAAATCACACCATTCTTTTCTTCTCTCTTTAAGCCTAATTGTGCTTTTCTATCTTCTTTCTGAGTCTAGATACTCTACCATTTAGTGTCTACCTCTGTTTTCACCATGTCCACGTCTAAGAATTAAAACCTCTAAGAGAAAAGTTGCTGAAGCTTCTAACCCTGCAGTTACTAGGTTAGATCATTGGTTTCCTGCTGAGCGTGACAAAATGACTTACCTATAGTTTAATGCTACTAAGCTTGTCTGCCCTCCTAAACACCTTGACCTTACCTGGTTCACTAGAGAAGGTTTTCATTTCCCTGCTTTGCTTGAAGCACAGGGTTTGAAGAAATTTTTTGAGATGAAGGGTACTTTTTACCCTGAACTTGTAAAGGTGTTTAGCACCTGTGCCAAGGCTTCAATGGATGGGACTATCTTGTCTCAAGTTAATGGGGTAGCCATGGAAATCACCCCTGAAGTTTAGCAAGAAGTGGCTAACATTTCCTTTGTAGGAGAAAGGAAATTTGAAGAGGAGGTTTGGGGTTACAATAGGGTGGATACCTATAGAGGAATGCTTCTTGATCTTCACATGAGGCTGAAGCTGAGGCTTAGCACTGGCCCTATGACCCATGAAGATAGACTTCTTCATTATATCATCACCTACATCTTGACTCCAAGGTCCACTAATCATGCCCAAGCCACAGATGATGACATACAACTTGTGTATGGCATCAAAAATTCTATTCAGATGAACTGGATCCTCATCCTTGAGGAAACCATGTTGAAATCCAAGAGATTGGTGAATTATCTATTTCCTTATGTTGTTTTAGTGTCTAGATTCATTGACTACTTTAAAATAGATGTAGCTAATTAGGTTGTGACAACACAAACTCTAGCAATAGCCTTATCAAAGAGAAACATCTCAACAAGCTTGGGATGGTCAAGACTCCCTATGGATGACAAATGGCTGGTCAACAAATTCCTCCTACTAGTGAACAAGATGAAGCTGGTGAAGAAGAAGAAGAAGAAGCTGAAGACTCTGCTCCACCATCCTACAGCCCTTTTGAATCACTCATGATTCAAAAGATGGATGCTCTACTATCTCTACATCATGAGCATAGGGCTAAGACAAATTCATCTATGAAAGAGATGAAATCTAGATTAGAAAACATCAAGGCTAGGCTTGTTCTTGATGATTTTGAAATCTTTTAGGATTGCTATGTTTTCTTTCTATTTGTTGTGTTCTGTGTTTACCATGTTTTCTTTTCTGATTCCACTGATTAATGTAATGCATCTTTTGAATTAATGAATGTTCTATTTCTCACCTCCTTATATTCTCTCTATAAGTATTTGTTTTGTCTTTGATAAGCCAAATAAGGGGAGACATAATTGTTTTGTTATTAGTAATAATGATAGGGGGAGAAAAGCAATAATGAAATAACTCTAACTGCCCAAGTGAGGGGAGCACTTATGAGGAATGAATTGTGCTTATGCTTATGCTTGTTCTGTAAAAGCTGACTTTGATTTCAGGATTATCAAGTATAATTTTCCTATCCTTTATCCCTCAAATGCAATCAAAAGATAGACAATTGAACAATTGAAATTTGGCATGCTCAAAGCCAACAAAGGAGAGATTGTTGAATTTAAAGGAAGCTGCAAGAAGATTGAAGCAAGGATGACTTGAAGTTTTAGCTTTTTATATGCCTAATCATTTTGATGGCATTTGTAATTGTCTAAGTGGCTCAAGTGTATTTCCTTATGATCCTTCATTGCATTTGTATTCTCATCCTCATGCATACATGTCTTTCATTAATAAACTAAAGTTGTTAAATGATTCTTCAAAATTCATGTTCTCACGGTTGAAGTTTTTGAAAAATGAAAACTTGATGTTTTAATCAATTACTTGGTATTGTAATCAATTACATACTTTCGTTTTAAATTTGGAAAAGCTATAAAGAACACATTAATCGATTACTGTGTTCTTGTAATTGATTACATAGTGTTAAATGAAATTCATGCATTGTTGCTTTAATCAATTACCATTAATTGTAATTGATTACATAAACTATATTAGGAAAACATGTTGTGCTTCTTTAATCGATTACCATTGATCGTAATCGATTACATAAGCCTATTGAAAAACTATGCTTTGCTGCTTTAATCGATTACTTGTCGTTATAATCGATTATTATGTTCATAAACATTTTCCAGAAAGCTTAAGAACAGTTTAATCGATCAAATGGTGTATTAATCGATTACACTTACGATTTAATCGATTACATTATGTTAAAACTGTTTTTTTATGAATAGCTTGTGGGTCCATTGTATTGTAACATTTTTAAGAATTGATTTCTATGAAATACCCAATACTACCAAAGCTTTAGAATCAGAGAAAGAATTCGTTCTGAGTGAAAAAAACATTCTTCATCTAAACATAAGGTTCACAATTGCTTGTTGATGAAGTTTTAAGCTAGGTTTTAAACAAAGGTCTTCAAGAAAGTTGTTCTCTGCAATTCATGTATTGAAACTCAGTTTGATTGGTAGTGTTCATCTCATTCATTTGCTAAGGATCATGAAGTGATATCTTTCTTGAACTTTAGACTGTGTTAGTTCTTTTGTTTGTTTAAAATTTTGTGTAGTTTTCTAAAAACAAATAGTTTCTTTAAAGCTGTTTCTAGAGAAGGGTTCTTTAGAGGGTAGAACTGAGTAGTGTTCTCAGGTTCTTGATCTTAAGAAATCTATAGGGTTTAGATTTTGTATATTTGTCTAGGTTTGACAAGGGAGATCTGTTGTAATAGCTTGTAAAAAATAATTTTTGTTTTAGTGAAATCTCTAACCAAGAATTGCTTGGAAGTCATTGGATGTAGCCTTCAAGGTTATGAGGTGAACCAGTATAGATCGTTGAGTTCTTTATTCTAATTCTGTTCATTTCTCATTTTTTTTGGGTGATCAAGAAATTATCAACAAGACTTATTTTCCGGCATTACTTGAATTCCAAGGGTGATTTTGGTTGGAAGAAAGGTTCTGGTTTTAAAAAGATTTCAAGTGATACGATCCATATTATAAATTCCGCAAATTGTTTTAATTAAAATTTTAAATTCCTGGTTTAAACCAATGAACCCCCCTCTTGGTTTATTTAAAGAGTGTTCATTGTATTTTCATATCATAGAACACTAGATATGACGAGGGGTCATTTTGCTAGGCTCTGTATGGAACTTGATTTGTCTGAGTCGGTTGTTGGTAAGTACTGCTTAAATGAGGCTTGGTGCAATATAGAGTATGAAGGTTTGCATATCATATGTGCATAGTGTGGAAAATATGGGAATGTGACAAGAAACTATCCAAACTCTGGGGATCATTTACGGCGGGAATGCTCGAAGGGCCCGATGCAAGAGCGCCTCCCACGACCTAGCCTAATCAAGCAGCCATTCTGTCTGAAAGGTTGCAATCTCTGCAACAAAATGATCTGTCAATTCCACATGGGATTGGCTCGTTGTATCCTGGAAGTCTAGGAAGCCTAGGATTCGTTTGGACTCAATGCAATTAGGGGGGAACAAATGCAATCTGTCAATAATAGTTGAAATAAGTTCACTCCTCTTAATCAGGAAGTGTCCTTTATTTTCTCTAGATATAATGCAACAATAACTGCAACTCCATGGAACAAATATCACTTCACTAGACAGAGACACTAAAGTTGTACACAAGAATGGAAAAAAAGAGTTTGTGTTGTCACTAATGGTCAATTAAAGCCCACCTTGGGGTCAAATTCTTTGACCACTCCTAAAACTGCCAAGAACAAAGAGATAATTGTGCCCCATGCAGCTAGCACAAGTCATAATACATAGGTTACACTATATTGGCAACAAGCCTTAATCCAATCAGGGTTACCAATTCATGCCAACAACTCTAACTTCACTCTTTAAGAGATGTATATGTGTAACCAAGATGTATCTTTCTTTATAGTAAGGGCTTCACATAAGTGGGTGTGCACTATAGTCTACGCCAGCACCTAGTTTAACAAAAGATATCCATTTTGGGATTACTTGATTAATCTGTGTTTTAACATTGAAATCTCATGGATGCTCATAGGTGACTTCAAGGATACCTTGAGTCCATTAGATGTTCGCAGGTGTAACTTCTCCTTTGCCCATTCCTCTATTTTTAGGAACATGTTAGATGAGTGTAGCCTCCTGGATTTAGGCAGTTGGCAATAAATTCACTTGGTTTAGAGGCAAGACAAGTTCTAGTATTGCTAAGAGGCTCGATCGAGCCCTAGCAGATGTGAACCAAAGGATGGCTTTCATGGAGGCTTATATAATGAGTATCTCATTCAAGTCTATTTTGATCATAGTTCGCTCCTTATGAGATGTCGGGGAAAACAACCTGACAAACCATAGTGCCTCTTCCACTTTCAGGCTACTTGGGCCACTCACAAGGGTTTTGAACTCATTGTCAAGAAGGCTTGGGCAAAGCAAGCATTCAATATCCAAGGGAAGCTTGATCATGTCAAAGAGGACGGTTTGGTCTTTAACAAAATGTTTTTGGGAACATATTTTGGAGAAAGCATGACATCGAAGCCCGATTGAAAGGTGTTCAAAGAAGCCATAAGAAGCAAGATTTGGAAAATTCTAAAAGAATTGAAAAGGAATTGCATGAGAAGTATAATGAAGTTCTTCTCATGAAGAATTCTTGTGGTCAAAAGTCTCATGAGAAATGGGTTCCACACCCAAGCTTTGATCCGTCGAAAATGCAACAAGATTCATAGCCTGTTCTTGCATGATGGTACATGGTAGACGAATCCAGAAACTCTTTAGATGTATTTTAAATCCTTATTCATTGATGATTCCATTTGTGTTCCTTAGGCAACCACAATCCCCCACCCTCATCTCCCTAACGAGGGTTATTGTGCTCTCTTGGCTCCTGACACCAAGGAAGAGGTAAGGAAAGTTACGATGGAGATGAAATTGTTCAAAGCTCCTAACCCAGACAGTTTCCAGGTCTTATTTTACAAGAAATATTGGCCTATGTTTAGGGAAAACCTTTGGAAGATGTATCAAAAGCTTTTAGAAATGGCATTTCAAATCAATCACTCTTGGATACTCTCACAATGTTGATCCTAAAGGTTGATCAACGAACTCACCTAAAGGATCTGCGTCCAGCCTTTGTCATTTCCTAATTGATTTGATGGGTCCTTTTCAAAGTAGTTTCATCCCTGGTAAAGGAACCACATATAATGCCATTTTGGCTCAAGAAGAACTCAACCACATTTTTTACTCTAATATGAAGAAGTGAAGCATTGTAATTAAAATTGATCTCGAGAAAGTTTATGATCACATTAATTGGAATTTCCTTCAAGACACGTTGAATCTTTTTGGCATCCCCAATGCATGATAGGGCTCATCATGTGGGGGGGGGGAGGGGGTTTGAGGATCTAATCTCTCAATGCTTTGGAATGGTTCCTAGATGGATAGCTTCCACCCTTCAAGAAGGCTCCGTCAAAGGGATCCTCTTTTGCCTTATCTTTTTGTTCTATGCATGGAATGGATGGTGTGGATGATTCATGATTTGATAACCAATAATGCTTTGCAATACATCTATGTATCATGAGGGGGACATCCTTTGTCCTACCTCTTTTTTGTAGATGACATTCTTCTATTTTGTAAGGCAATAGATGACATTCTTCTATTATGTGCTATGTCGGGGCTGAGAATTAATATTCAAAAGTCTCGTATGAATTGTTCTAATGGAGTGAATAGGACAAGATAAGCCCAACACTCAATAAGGGCATAGGGATTTCTGTCACTAATAACATAGGCTAGTATATTATATTGACTTCAAAATGTTGATGGGGTGAGTTACCAAGGAGGACTTCAGCCATGTGCTGGACAAAATTCAATCGGCTGGCATCATGGAAGGGATAACTCCTTAACAAAGCTGGTTTCCACAAGGGGTGTGTAAGGATATTGATAAAACTTTGGTTTCCACAAGGGGTGTGCTTTGGAAAGTCAGTGCTTAGCTCAATAACAGTATATAACATGCAACCCCTTTGGTTTCCACAAGGGGTGTGGAGGATATTGATAAAACTTGTAGAAACTTCTTGTGGTCGAAGAATTGTAACACTAGGAGTTGGAATTTGGTGAAATAGGAGAAGATTATCAAACCAAAGGGCATGGGTGGCTTTGGCATGAAGCCTGCTCGTACCATGAACGTTGCACTACCAGACACACTAATATGGAGCCTTTTGCATGAGATGGACAAACCTTGGCTTTGGGTTTTATCCTATAAATATCTACAGGTGAATGGTATTCTCAATGTGACTCACTCCATAAATGATTCATATATCTGGCAAAGCATTTTGAAAGCTATTTAGGTCCTCCACGATGGCTTCAAGCCAAGGCTAGGGGATGGCTAGTCTTCCTTATGATTTTCAGATTGGGTAGCACATGGTCCTCTTTGCCATCAATTTCTTATGTCCATATCAATGACTCACACCTAAAGGTGATTGATCTTTGTCCCAATTAATGGAGTATGAGACTTCAACGAACTTCATGTTCCTCTTCCCATAGATATAGAAGATTATTTCAAGAGTTATAACATCCTACTAGGTCAAGGTAAAGATTCAATGGTTTGGTTAGGAGACCCTTCAAGGCAATACAAGCCAACATCATCGTACAGATGGCAACTAAAGTTACTTCTAGGTCAACAACAATGCCACCAGAAGAAGATTTGGCATCTCCATGTCCTTCGAGATTGTCCCTACTCTCATGAGTTGTGGCTTCAAATGAATGTCTTCAATCAAGCCATTCTTACCTAATGGATCCTCTCCCAATGGCTGACGGATATTATTAATTTTCATGATCCAACAATGATTCTAGCCTTAATTTGGTGGGCTTGGAAGTGGAAATGTAATAGTGTTTTTGAATCTCAACACTGGCATCACACTTATGTTATTCGAATGATCCATCTTTTCTTTGTTGAGTACAAGCATTTTAGCTGTAAGGGTACGAGAATGCTAGTTAGCATTAGGTAGACCCCCCTTTTCATCCCTTTCGAGGTCAACTTGGATGGCAACTATAATATGAATGCCATGGTTATGGGTTTTGGTGGTGTGATACGTGATCAAGTGAGACGTTGGCTAAGTGGTTTCTATTGCCACGGGAATAAGGGTAACCCGTTGCTGGCAAAACTCCCTGCAATTGAGCATGGTCTCAATTATAGTTGGGCCTGAGGCTATAAATTTGTGGAATGTGACTGTGTAGCAGGTGTGGAGATGATCTCTTGCTCTAATGAGAACACCATAGCCATGCATCAACATTCTTTTAATATCAGTCGCATCAAGTAACTTATCAAGAAAAAGTTGAGTGTCTCTGTTGCTTGTGTACCTCATGATTTAAATAGTGTTGCAGACTCTTTGGCGAACTAGGGTGCTTGCTCTAAATTGCTTGAGGAAAGTTGGGACCTCACCCCTGACTCTATTTTAGTTGCTTTTATGAGCGACACTCCTAGAATGTCTTATTTTTTTTTTCTTTTCTTGTTTTGTATTCCCACATTACCAAAAAATATCTTATATGAGAGTGAGAAGATTAAATCTGGATAATATAATCATACATTAAGGGTTAATATTTAATATCAAAAGTCACATGATTAAATCTTGACCGTTCATGTTTGTTTATAAGATTCATATTTAATCATTTCACTCTCATATAAGATACTTTCTTCTCATGTTTGATTATATGGTCCATGTTTGATAATACATACATACATACATACATACATACATACATACATACATATATATATATATATATATATATATATATATATATAAATGACATATCTTATGAGAGAAAATATCTTACATGAGAGTAAGAAGATTAAATCTAGAACATATAACCATACATGGAGGGTTAAGATTTAGTATAAAATATCACATGACTTTTTTAAAAAATTTACA
>PYAF01002492.1:487466-503766 GCA_007407185.1 Glycine tomentella
ACCATACTTCTAAGAGGAAATTCTAAAGATTATATCCAAGTTTTCTATACCACATAATGTTACTCAACTATAGCTTGAATTTAGCTCAATTGCTTCTTAGAAGTAAAAACATTTAGAAACTACTTTTGAATTTCTAATAGTCCTAAAATATTTCTATCAATCCATATACAATAAATAGAAATATTGGGGTGTTACACTGGACTTATACCTATTCAAGATTGGATGATGTCACATACATCCATTTATTATCAAGACAAATAAAAGTTAAACGGTAGAAGAAATTTGATATTGGTTTGATTAGCAAAAATAAAAAAGAGTCCAATGGGCTAAAATTAATAAAATTCCATGAAGTCTAATAGATGATCAAGTAGACAAAGAAGCTCTATTTTTAGCTCAGGAGAGTCAAATTATGAAAGAATTAGCTACACCTACATCTCAAGATGAATTTGAAGAGAGACTTCACAAGACAGTAATTCGAGTCAGAAAGCAATAAAAGATGAAGGCAGTAGTACGATAACTAATCCTTATCAGAAAAATAAGGATATGCTTGCCTACTTTACCAAAGAAGAATTGTCAGAATAAACTCAAATCTACAATAACCAATAAGAAGTGTCAACAAGACTCAATAATCAATAAGAAGTTTTGACATGATATGACAAGAATGTCGACTAGATAAAGATATAATATGTAAATTATTTTATTTTCCTATGATTGTGGTGTAAAATTTTCTTTATCTTTCGTCTTATCTTTTGTATTGGCCATGTCAAAGTTATCTGGTCTTGTAATAATGTTTTCTTTGCTTATTGTGTATACTCTTTCTATAAATAGAGGAATGAATGAAGAGGGAGGCATTAGTGGAAAAAATCCACATACTGAACCTTTCTTATTATCTCTCAAAATTCTCCCACTTCTTTTCTAATCTTCATATTTGTTTTTCATGATTATATAAATAAGTTTTACTTTCATCATAATTAAAACATATTGTGGAATTTCATATCTATGTCATCATCAAAATTTAGTTTGTGAATTTGTTATTTTTGAATTCCAAGACCATTTTATTGTTTATAGACAATTTGCTTTATTTTAAGCTTTATTAATTTCGATATATATGTATATCATGGTTAGAAAAAAATATATTATTTTAATTCTTTTATTCTTTTATTTTTGAAAGAACCTATATCCCAAATTGAGTCCGGTTGAATTGATGTACCTACTTGATAAACTGCGCTGTAACTCTAAACCCCTCTCTGTGCATCACCGACCGTCAACTCTCTCCCTCTCTCTCTCTCTCACTCACTCACTCTTGCAGATCGAACGCACCCAAAGAAACCCTGCTACTGCCACCGCGCTAGCTAGGGTTTCATTCCACCCACTCCCAACAAACTCACTACGCTGAAAGCGAATTGCTGATTATCTCTTCCAAATCGCATCGCTGACCAATCTGGTGGAGCCGATTCCACAGTAGATGACATGAAACCGTGCTTGCGGACAAAGCCTCTTCTTCTTCTTCTGCTCTCTCTGCTACTTCTCCACCACGCCACCTTCGTTCTCTCCGATGATTCCGACAAGAAAAACACCTTCCGCGAGCGCGAAGCCTCTGACGACTCCCTCGGATACCCCGCAATGTAACACTCTCATTCATTCGTTACTTTCATCTCGTACAATTTGCCTAGTAGCTTTCGAAATTCCAATTTTAAGGCTTGTTTGTTAACCTGTTTAATTCGGGAACTGATCGCTTTTTCTACCGAGCTAGAGAAAGTAATTGTTGTTTCTTTAAAATGTGCTTAAACAATCACACTTTTTGATTAGGGTGAAACTTAGATGTAATTGCTTTGGTTGTTTTATTGTTCTTCGATCATTATTGGTGTTTGTCTCTGATAATTTGCGTAATAAAGATTTGTGTTAAAGGTTAACATAGGGTATCGAGTAGAAATTCTAATTCTACTTAGAGAATGGAACACTAATTCATTCATTCATTTCGTCTCATACATTAGCTTAATGGCTTTCGGTTTTAAGGCTTGTTTGGTGGCCTGTTTAGTTCGGGAACTGATTACTTTTTGAACCAAGCTAGAGAAAATAATTATTATTTATTTAAAATATGCTGAACCAAACACACGTTTTGATTAGGATGAAAATTAGATGTGATTGCTTAGGTGGTTTTAGTGTTGTTCTCTAATTGAATTGGAGTTTGACTCTGATAATCTGCGTAACAACGGTTTGTGTTAAAGGTTAACATAGGTTATTGAGTTGAAACTCTAATTCTAATTAGAGAATAATCCTATTAGGGTGTGTTTGATTTCCATTTTCAAAAACTGTTTTTAGTTTTCAAAATGCACCTAAACAAGGTTTCTCAGATAACTGATGAAGAGTAGTGCAAGGCACAAAGTAGAGTGTGGAATTGAGGGAGAAACAAAATGAAAACTGAAAAAAGAAAATGAGAAAAATCTCCTAGCTATTTTTGTTTTTTTAAAAAAATTGTTTTAGAAACAATTTTTTTTTTTTAAATTTAATAGATTTTTTTGGATGATAAATTGACTAGTTGTGTGAAATTGTTTTAGAAAATAGTTTCTATCACCAAAGACTGAGAAGGGAACCAAATAGGTCCTAAGTATTTATAGAACTGTATGTAAATTTTGTTCTTTTTATTTACTCTCTTCTTGAATATATTTTTTTTTTCTTTCTGTTATGGGCGTGGTTAGAGATGAGGATGCACTTGTGAATTCGAAGTGCCCCAAGAATTTGGAGCTCCGATGGCAAACAGAAGTTAGTTCCAGCATCTATGCAAACCCCTTGATTGCTGATATTAACAGGTAAGTTGTTTATGTGCTTTGCTTTTTGAGTGATTTGTGTTTGTGTGATTTTCATTTTGTTGAATGTCTGCCTTTTTGTTTTGCAGTGATGGGAAGCTTGAGATTGTAGTTCCGTCTTTTGTTCACTACCTTGAGGTTCTAGAAGGTGCTGATGGGGACAAAATGCCAGGTAAAAGAATGTGGGGTTTTACTATTTTTCTTATTGTGATAAGCTTGGGTCAATGAGCTTGGGATATTTATAGAGGATGAACTATGTGCCTCTTCCCTTGATCAATTTCATTTTACTATGGTTTTATGGTAAATAAATTAAGGTCGGTTGTATTTTATAATATGGAGGTATGCTGTAGGCTAGTGATTAAAAGAGGCTTAGCCTCAGAATAAATTTTGCATGTTATATGAGAAGTAATGAGTAGCTAAGGTGAGTACTTACAGATCTTATGTAACCAGAGAGAGGCAAAAGATTCAAAAGCTTATTCTGATCACTGCAGTTGGTCTGTGCCTATTTTGCACCACTTCTGGAAGCTAATGTAATAGCTGTAGCTTATCACCTGACTTGAGCTACATCGTGCATTACACATGGGTGATGACCTACCATTAGGATGTTGATTTATTCATATTATGAAATTTGGTAAAGTTTTGTTTTGGTTGCCAGTTGTGTAACACAACCCTCAACTTTTGTCTGGGCTTGAGATATGTACAAGTTGGCAATGAAGTATGATTTAGCCACATAGGCTTAGTTGTTCTTTGTACTGAAAGCAGATTTGACCTTGCATGTCCCCAGCACTTGTAACTTGTTAACAAGGCCTAGAATTCTTCATGGCTCCTTTAGGAACAATAGTAAATTACTATTGCTACGTAAGGTGGTGGTGGGGAGGGAATACTGAAAGGGACCAATGTTAATGTGCTGTTCAGACTTGTATAAACTGATTGTTAATGCTTAGGATCAAGGCTTGTCCTTATTGTGATTGATTTATTAACTTGGGTTTGATTTTGAGTTTTATAAAAAATAATCTTCTGAATGGTTCTTAGGCTGGCCAGCATTCCACCAATCAACGGTGCATTCTAGTCCTCTTCTATATGACATTGACAAAGATGGAGTGAGAGAAATAGCTTTGGCAACCTACAATGGTGAAGTGCTGTTTTTCAGGTGACTTTCTTTCCTTTTCCATATTTTCAAAATTTTGCTTCCATTAACAATTACCCATGACTTGTGGTGCTTTTATCAAGGTTGTAATAAGTTACCAATTTTAGGGTTTCGGGCTATATGATGTCAGATAAGCTTGAAGTCCCACGTAGGAGGATGCTAAAAAAATGGTTTGTGGGCTTGGATCCTGACCCAGTGGACCGTTCTCATCCAGATGTTCATGATGACCAACTTGTCCAAGATGCTACTATCAAGAATTCTCTGTCTCGTAAGTTTCTGCTGTGCTTACTACTCAGATCAATGTTGTGTAAGTGTATGGTTTAGGGATTCTCTTATTTTCATTATTAACTTAATAAAATAGCTTTAATCAAAGGGTTCAACAATAGCATACAATTTTGGGCTTCATGTACTGTAAAATTTACATTTAATTAATTAATTAATTATATCTTTGTGTAATGATTCTCCTTGTAGAAATGAATGGAAGTAGACATGAAGCCAAATCTTCAGCTGCCACATCAACAGAAAACCACCTTGACACAAAAAAATTATCTAATCCTGAGCCAGAAAAGAAAATAAATGGTAGTCAAGCAGATGAAAGTATTAAGGTGCCTAATCCTGAGCCAGAAAAGAAAATAAATGGAAGTCAAGTAGATGAGAGTATTAAGGTGCCAAATCCTGAGCCAGAAAAGAAAATAAATGGAAGTCAAGTAGATGAGAGTATTAAGGTGCCAAATCCTGAGTCAGAAAAGAAAATAAATGAAAGTCAAGTAGATGAGAGTATTAAGGTGCCAACGATTGTGGATAATTCCTCTGTGAATGCTGGGTCTCTGGAAACTGTTCATGCAAATAATAAAACCAGCACTGGGAGACGTCTTCTGGAAGATGACAATTCCAAAGGAGCAGAGCAAGGTGGTTCTGAATCCAAAGATAAAGAGGGTATTCATGCTGCAACTGTGGAAAATGATGAAGGCCTGGAAGCAGATGCTGATTCATCTTTTGAGTTATTCCGTAATAGTGAAGATCTGGCTGATGAGTATAGCTATGATTATGATGATTATGTTGATGAATCAATGTGGGGTGATGAAGAATGGACTGAAGTTAAACATGAAAAATTAGAGGATTTTGTGAATGTTGACTCTCACATCTTGTGCACTCCTGTGAGTTCCTGCTTTACCTTTTTTTTATTATAAAATTTATTAAATCTTCATTCTGCTTAGTTCTAAGAAAAAAAGTATAAAAACGTGTTGTCCATTTAGTCATCTTCTTGCCTTTGCCAGGTCATTGCAGATATCGACAATGATGGTGTTTCAGAAATGATTGTTGCCGTTTCTTATTTCTTTGATCATGAGTGAGTCCATCTGTACATTGTTTTTAATTTCAATTATACTTTTATTTGGTTTTTCTGTTGTGACAATTATGTGATTCAAATTTCATGGTTAAATAAGTTGCTAGCTGTACAGCTTTTTTGTTGTCATTCAATATGTGCATCCTGGTTAACCTTTTATTATTGAGGAAGGTGAATGATCATCTTAATAATTCTTTAGTTGTTTAGAGTCCTTTGTCGCTTACTTTGTTTCTTGACACCTATAAGAGCCAAATGAGTATCATCATAAATTAAATAGATGGAAAAAAGCTCCCAACACACTTCAGTCATACTTGCAGACAAATAGATTTTGTATGAAGTTCACCAAAAAAAAAGATTTAGTATAAATGACTTCAACTCAATCTGTATGAATAGACAGTATTGGGAATGGAACCCAATTCTGTGAAGGGTGTTCTGAGCTTCTGGCACCCCTGGTGACTTTTTACATTATTAGATAGCTAAAAATGAAAAATGTATCATTATTGTTCTTGATAGAAAGATTAATATAATTATTAAGAATGTCTTTCTGATTTTGTCTATCAAGAATTAGCTACAAGATGAAGTTGTGGGCAACTTGGCAATGGAATGATGTTATAAAACAAAAGAAAGCTGCTATGATAAAGATTATCTTGTTTTGCGTTCTTAATAAACTTATTACTTCAGATAAGAATAAAAGTCACATGTATTTTAGCTCTGAAGATGTAATGTGTTGCCAGATAATGAATTTTCTGCGAAAAAGAACATCCATGAAACTTGTTTCTTCTTTTTTACTTATTTTATGGAGAGATCAAGCCATAGTACTATTTTATTTTACTATTCAATCATCTCTGCTTCATTTATTTGTTTGCCAGACTGGGATTGTGATAGATGTAATAATAGGTGGGGTCAAGTGTACAATAGAAGAAGAATTAGTAAATAATTCTGTTAGTGAGTATGTGGTTGTGAGAATAGCTGGTAGTTAGTAACTAACTGACAGTTAGTTACTAAAAGAGAGATATTATAAATAGACAGAAAAGGGAGGGAAAAGGGGTTAGAGATTGAGTGGAGAGTGGTGTCTCGAAATCACCTTGTAATCTTGGAGCTGTTAGCTTCTGTGAATTGAATAAAAGTACTGCAGTTTCTTCTCCTCTGGTCCAATGTCTATCAACTGGTATTAGAGCTCCAGATTCTGGGGCTTAGGAGGGTGAATGGCTACGAAAGCAAACAGCAAAATGGAGGCTAGGATGGATGCGATGGAGAAGGCAATCAAAGAGAATCGTGAGCTGCTGGAAGTGCGATTCAGTTCGATGGAAGCGCTGGTGCAAAGGTTGGCGACGACGTTGGAGAAAAATGAGAACCCAGGCATCGCGAGAGAGGGAGAAGCCATGGGTAGGTCGCGGAAAAACGAGCATGATCACGGAGCGCGGTGAGGAATGTGGAGATGCCGAAGTTTGAGGGAGAAGAAGTGTTTGGGTGGTTGGCTAAGGTGGAGGGCTTCTTCTGGCTGCAGGAGGTCAGTAAAGAGGAAAGAATGGAAGTTATTTTGGTGGCTTTGGAGGGCGAGGCACTGGGGTGGTTCTAGTGGTGGGAGCAACGAAATCCAAACCCCTCTTGGGAAGGTTTCATATCTGCACTGACCCAAAGATTCCAAGGATCAATGTTAGGTAATCCTTTTCAAACCTTACTTGCATTGAAACAAGAAGATGCAGTACAGGATTTTGTAAGCCAGTTTGAGAAGTTAGTGGGCACAGTGAAAGGATTGGATGAGATGTTCTTGGTGGAAGTGTTCTTGAAGGGGTTGAAGGAAGAAATCAGTGCTGAAGTGAGGTTATGAGCCCAGGAATTTGATGGAGGCTATGAGTAAATCAAGACAGGTGGAAGAAAAATTAAGGGTCTGGGCAAAGATACCTAGAAGCATTGGTAGAGGTTTTCCTTTACAGAAACCTAATTTCTGGAGTCAAAAGAATTGGAAGGAGGGACCAACAATGGTAGGAAAAGGGGGTGAAACAAATATGGCAGCCAAAGGCAATAATGAGGGCTGGAAAGGAAGGAAGACATTCCACAAATTGTCTCCTGCAGAAATAAATGAGAAAATGACGAAGGGTGAGTGTTTTACATGTGAGGAAAAGTATCACCCAACTCATGTTTGTAAAAACAAACAGCTGAGGTTGATGGTGATGGAGGAAGAGGAGGAAGAGGAGTTGCGGGGAAATAGTGAGGAGGAGGGAAGTGAAAGGCTGTATCAACTGTCATTACACAGCATTGAGGGCTTTACTACCAAGAGCTACCCACAATTTCATTTCTGCAAGATTGGTAAAAGAAATGAATTTAGAGGTAACCAGCACTAATCCCTATTCTGTGGAGGTAGGAGATGGGCATAAGGTGAGGTGTCAAGGATTGTGTAGAGGATTAGCTATTGAGTTACCAAATTTGCAGGTGGTACAAGACTGTTATTTGTTTGAATTAGGAGGTGCTGATTTGGTTTTGGGAGTAGAATGGTTGGCCAGTTTAGGAGAGGTAAAGGCTAATTTTCAGAACTTAACCTTGACTGTAAAATCTGAAGGCCAAGAAGTATGCTTAAAAGCTGATCCAGAATTAATCAGGGCTGCTATCAGTTTGAAGTCTGTTAGAAGTACCATATTGGAAGAAGACCAGGGGTTTATGATTGAGTTAAAAACAGTAGAAGCAAAAACAGAGGTGGAAGAGATATCTGATTTGGTGCTGGAAGTTTTGGATCAATTCTGTCAGGTTTTTAAAGAACCTCAGGGTCTGCCACCATTTAGAAGCAAGGATCATGCCATTAATATTGAACCTGGGAATAGGATTCCTAATTTGGGGCCTTACAAATATCCACACTACCAAAAAGATGAGATAGAGAAGCTGGTAGGTGACATGTTAGCAGCAGGGATTATTAGGACCAGCATTAGTCCATATGCTAGTCCTGTTATTTTAGTCAAGAAGAAGGATGGATGCTGGAGATTTTGTGTTGACTACAGGGCTTTAAATAAGATGACTGTGCCTGATAAATTTCCTATGCCAGTCATAGAGGAGTTGCTGGATGAAATTGGAGGGGCTGATTGGTTTTCCAAATTGGATCTCAGAGCAGGATATCATCATATCAGAATGAGAGAGGAAGATGTGCAGAAAACAGCTTTTAGAACTCATGAAGGGCACTATGAGTTCTTGGTTATGCCCTTTGGGGTAACCAATGCTCCTGCTACTTTTCAGGCTCTAATGAATGAGGTAATGAAACCTTTTTTGAGGCAGTTTGTATTGGTGTTCTTTGATGATATTTTGATTTATTGTGCTACATTAGAGGAGCATATTATGCATTTGAAGGCTGTGTTACAGTATTACAGCAACAAGAATTATATGTTAATAGAAAGAAATGTAGTTTTGGTCAAAGAAGTTTGGATTACTTGGGACATATTATTTCTGGAAAAGGTGTAGAAGCTGATCCCAGCAAATTAGAAGCTATGACAGCTTGGCCAGTACCTAGAGATCCTAAAGGGCTGAGGGGATTCTTGGGTTTGACAGGATATTATAGGAGGTTTGTAAAGAATTATGGGCAGATAGCTCACCCATTGAATGCATTATTAAAAACAAATGCTTTTAAATGGGGAGAGGAGGCTGTTGTGGCATTTGAACAATTGAAGTCAGCAATAAAGGAGTTACCTATATTGAAGGTACCAGATTTTTCTAGACAGTTTGTGTTGGAAACTGATGCTTCGGGAACTGGATTAGGGGCAGTGCTGCTGCAAGAAGGAAGGCCTTTGGCTTTTTGGAGTAAGGCTCTATCTGAAAGAGGTCAGCTTAAGTCTGTTTATGAAAGAGAATTGATGGCTGTGGTGTTGGCAGTTAAGAAATGGAAGCATTATCTGCTGGGAAGAAAATTTATAATCAAAACAGATCAAAAGAGCCTCAAATTTTTGAATGACCAGAAGTTATTGAGTGAACATCAGTTTAAATGGGCTTCCAAATTAATTGGGTATAACTTTGAGATTCAATATAGACCTGGGAGAGAAAATGTGGTAGCTGATGCACTTTCCAGACAATTTATTTTTTCTGCCATCTCTATAGTGCAGCAAGAGGATTGGGGTGAATGGGAAGAGGAATTGCAGGCTGACCCTCAAGTATATGAGGTTTATAGAGGGATATTAACCAACACAGTGGAAAAATCTGGTTATGCTATCAAAGGAGGCAGACTGTATTATAAAGACAGATTGGTCTTGACTAGAAATTCTTCCAGAATTCCTGTGATTTTGAAAGAGTTACATGATTCACCTGTGGGGGGACATTCAGGGTTTTTTAGAACCTTGAAAAGAGTAGCTGGAGTAGTATTTTGGCATGGCATGAAGAAAGCTGTGAGGCAATATGTGGTAGAATGTGAGATTTTTCAGAGGAATAAAGCTAGTACTTTGGTTCCAGCAGGATTATTACAGCCTCTACCTATCCCTAATAGAGTTTGGGCTGATATATTTTTAAATTTCATTGGCAGCTTACCTAAAGCTCAGGGTAAGGATACTGTTTTGGTAATTGTAGACAGATTTACTAAATATGCTCATTTCCTAGCCTTGAGTCATCCTTTTACTGCCAAAGAGGTTGCTGATATATTCATTAAGGAAGTGGTTAGGTTGCATGGGTTCCCTACATCTATAGTTTCAGATAGGGACAGGTTGTTTATGAGCCAATTCTGGAAAGAACTTTTCAGACAAGCTGGAACACAGTTGAAAATGAGCACTGCATACCATCCACAAACTGATTGTCAAACAGAAGTTGTGAATAGGTGTTTGGAAGCTTATTTAAGGTGTTTAACTGGAAATAAACCAAAGCAATGGCCTGCTCATTTGGCTTGGGCTGAATTCTGGTTTAATACTAACTACAATGTTTCAGCAAAGATGTCTCCTTTCAAAGCTTTGTATGGACAAGAGCCTCCTTTGCTAATCAAGGGAACTGATATCCCTTCCAAGTTAGAGGAGATAAATCAGATGAGTAGGGACAGAGATGAATTGCTTCAGGAGTTGAAGGAAAATCTGTTAAAGGCTCAAGACCAAATGAAGAAATATGCAAATAAACATAGGAGGGCAGTAGAGTTTCAAGTGGGAGAGTGGATGTTTCTGAAGTTGCAGCCTTACAGGATGAAGTCATTGGCAAAGAAACCAAATGAGAAGCTCAGTCCCAGATTTTTATGGGCCTTACAAAATAATTCAGAAAGTGGGGGAAGTGGCTTATAAGTTGGATCTGCCTGTAGACAGTAAAATTCATCCTGTATTCCATATTTCTTTGCTTAAGAAAGTTGTTAAACCCACTTGTTCTCCTCAACCTTTGCCTAAAGCTTTGACTGAAAACCTGGAACTTCAGGTGCAGGCTGAGAAAGTGATGCAATGAAGGACTACAGAACAGGGCCAACAGGAAGTGCTGATCAAATGGCAAGGTTTGCCACATCATGAAGACAGCTGGGAAAATTTGGATGAGATTCGCACTGTTTTTCCTCAATTGGACCTTGGGGACAAGGTCCATCTTGAAGGGGAGGGTATTGATAGATGTAATAATAGGTGGGGTCAAGTGTACAATAGAAGAAGAAATAGTAAATAATTCTGTTAGTGAGTATGTGGTTGTGAGAATAGCTGGTAGTTAGTAACTAACTGACAGTTACTAAAAGAGAGATGTTATAAATATACAGAAAAGGGAGGGAAGGGGTTAGAGATTGAGTGGAGAGTGGTGTCTCGAAATCACCTTGTAATCTTGGAGCTGTTAGCTCCTGTGAATTGAATAAAAGTACTGCAGTTTCTTCTCCTCTGGTCCAGTGTCTATCAGAATGCTTGTTATTTTTTGTTAAACCAGTTTTTGAGAAGTTTTGGAGCCTTATTCTTAGACTACCAATACAACATGTGGTTCTTACTTATATTGTTATAGTCTGCATCTACAAATGGGTATTTGTTGATTTAGTGATCTGTCAGTAATTATCCACCTTTTAAGCTGTCAGGTATTATGACAACCAGGAGCATCGGAAAGAACTGGGTGATATTGACATTGGGAAATATGTTGCTGGTGGTATTGTTGTTTTCAATCTGGATACAAAACAAGTTAAATGGACTGCAGAACTTGATCTGAGTACAGATACTTCAAATTTCCGAGCCTACATATATTCTTCCCCAACTGTTGTAGATTTGGATGGTGATGGGAATCTTGACATTCTTGTTGGAACTTCGTATGGCCTGTTTTATGTGTTGGATCATCATGGTAATGTCTAGAGACTGGTTCATTACTATTTCTCTTGTTTTAAAAATGTTCAGGTTTCTATGTTGCCTTCATTGATTTTCTCTCAGATTTTATTTCGTTAATAATTATTGATGTTAATGTTACCTTATTTTTTGATTTTCCTCTCGAAACATTTCTGGTAGTCATGTCTTTGTTCCTCCCTTGAAAGATGTCTATCATTTTAGCGAACCTTTGTTTTCCCTCCTTTTTCTGCTTTGTTTTATTGCTGTTTCCCTACTGAATGATGCATAGCATTGCAAAGTTGGACTTGGACATGTTTTGCTCTGAAATTGTAAGATTGGAGATTGCAAATGTATTTAATTTTCAGCTTTCAATTTCATTGATTGCAAGTTCTTCTCTTAGCAGTGTCATTATTTATTTGTCAAAACTCATGATTTAAAATCAAGGGTTTTTGGTTACATGTATCTATACACTGGTAAATTAGATGCTAGTTGCTGTTTTTCTCAAATAGGTAAGGTTAGACAAAAGTTTCCTCTTGAAATGGCTGAGATTCAAGGAGCTGTTGTTGCGGCTGATGTTAATGATGATGGGAAAATTGAACTAGTTACAGCTGATACACATGGTAATGTTGCTGTATGGACTCCAAAAGGAGATTTAATATGGGAAAAACATCTAAAGAGTCTTATTCCGCAGGTAACTTGCTATAACAATCTTCCTTAGCATTTGACTGAATGTCGCATGATTTTATGCATTGTATGTGGTCAATATTTATTCTTGTTTACAGCGCAATCAATATCTATGATATAGGATTTTTTTAGAATGGTTTGGATTGATGGGATAAATAATTACCGAATGAACGTAGACTGTAGTTATACATGTCAAAATGATGAATATTGAACCGTAAAGATGAAAGGTAGAGAAAAACAAATAAATAAGGGGAAGTGGATGTATGACTCCAGTTCTATGTTTGGTTCACTTCCTATTCAGAAAATTGTAATTTTTTATAAGCGTACTTGTGCAACGGGGGAGTTGGTCGGGATAGAAGACTAGAAGTATGGAACTTTTGTTTTTAAAAACTTATATCTTTCTCTCTCTTAGTCATATTGACGAGTGATGGAGAAGAATCATAGTTTTTCGGTTTGAGGAAGAGTAAATTTGTGAATGCTTTCTCTCTCTTTCTTTCTTTCCTTCTGTTTATAGTATTTTTAAACATCCTTGTTGACGAATGATGAAGAACAGTAGTTTTTTGGTTTGAGGAAGAGTAAATCAGTGAATGTGTTCAGAGTGGATAGCTTCTCTTAGAATGTGGGTTATGGGCTTAACTCAACCCTACAAAATCGGCTTGTAAGGTGAGGGTTGCCCCCCACTTAAATATTTTAATTTGGTCATATCTCTAGTGTATGTGGGACTATACCACTAAACCACCACCCTCAAGTTTGCACTTCATGCAACCCCCAAAGAGGCCGCAACTAAGGCAGGCTAAGGGGTGTTCACAAATAAGGCGGCTTTTTCAACAGCTTTGTTGGAGGCCGGAATCATTGTGACACATTGCTGCATAGACTCTTCTATTATTGCACACACTCTTCATCTTCCAACACATCCACAAGAATGGCCCAAGTGAAAGGGAACTCTTGGCATGTAGTATCTGCAAATTTAGGATCAGAAGGTAATTCGAAGAGTTGTTGCACCTGAGAAACGATATGATAGAAACTGGACCAGAGATGAAGAGAGAATAGAATCTGTATTGAGAACTGGAGCTTTCAAATCCCAAACTGTTACAAGTGAATTCGAGGTTCACCACCCTCCTATTACTTTCTGAATGCCTTTCCTAAACTCCCTACACTTATTTATACTTTGCCTCCTAACTGTTAACTAATAGTTAGTTGTAACTAAATATTAGTTACCCTAACAGAATTATTGACTAATCAGTGTAGCTAACTAAAACAGAAATATTAATAACAGCTTTTCCTGGAATACACTATACCCCATCTTCCACTCCTATCAATACCATCCCCTTCAAGATGGTCCTTTTCCCCAAGGTCCAGATGAGAAAAACAGTCTGCATTTCATCAGCAAGGGTCTCCTTCATTTTCTTCTTCCATAATCATCAATCTGAACTGTTTGTTCTTACACACGAGTAGGATGATCTCTCATCACATGTAAAACATTCTCCCTTCCTCATTTTCTCATTCACTTCCACAGGTGATATTCTATGGAAAGTTCTTTCCCCCTTCCACCCATTATCCCCTGTTTTAGCAGCCTGGTTGGGATCAGCTCCCTTAACACTTGCTGGCTGCCATTCTTTCCCAAATCTTTGGCCTGAAAAACTGGTTTCCTGAGCACTATATCCCTTGTTATCACTTCTCTTTAGATTTCCTGGAACTCGATTTTTTTCTTCCACTTGACGAGCTTTAGTTATGGACTCCATCAGGTTTTTAGGCTCATGAAGCCTCACCTCTGTACTGACCTCTTCTTTTAATCCATTGAGAAAAATTTCCATCAAGAAGGATTCTTCCAGCCCCTTTACCATGCCCACACACTTCCCGAACTAGTTGATAAATCCTTGCACAGCTTCCTCTTGTTTTAGAGCTAACAGATATTGGAATGGGCTTCCAAGGCTGGACCCTTGAAATCTTTGGGACAAGGCTATCTTGAACCTTCCCCAAGAATGGTTTGGGTTCCAAGATTCCTACCACTGATACCATCCTAATGCTTCCCCATCCATAGCCATCATTATTGCTTCTAACCTGTCCTCTTCTCTCATGGCTTGTAAATGGAAATATCTTTCCATTTTTGATAGCCATCCCAAAGGATTTTCACCCATGAAGAAGGGTATCTCAAGATTTCTCCAGCGATTACCTCCAGTTGTGTCACCTCTGTTTCTTTCCTGTACGTCACCTCCAAGCGTGTTTTCTCCTGTCTCCTACTTCTCCTATGCCGCTGCTAGCCTCTGCAACATGGCTTTGATGTCCCCCAAACGTGACTCTACCAATTTGTGATTTTCCTCCACTGCCTTCTATTGCCTCTACATGTGCCTCCATTTTCGTGTTTGTTTTTGACCCCATCAACCCTTCCACATCTCCAAGATCGGATCTCTGATACCAGTTGATAGAAACTGGACCAGAGATGAAGAGAGAATAGAATTTGTGTTGAGAACTGGAGCTTCCAACTCCCAAATTGTAACAAGTGAATTCGAGGTTAACCACCCTCCTATTACTTTCTGAATGCCTTTCCTAAAATCCCTACACTTATTTATTCTTTCCCTCCTAACTGTTAACTAATAGTTAGTTGTAACTAACTATTAGTTACCCTAACAGAATTATTAGCTAATCAGTGTAACTAACTAAAATAGAATTATTAATAACAGCTTTTCCTGGAATACACAATACCCCATCTTCTACTAGGCATGACAACGGGGAGGGGAAGAGGCGGGTATTGCATTCCCTGTCCTGCCCCCGCCTCCAAACCCGCTCTCCGCCCCTCCCCCGATCCCCGTCGGGTTTTAAAACCCATCCCCATCCCCGCCCCCACTGGGGGTCGGGTTTTCCCCGCCCCGCCCCGCCCTGCCCCCTCTATTTGATTAAAATTTAAAAAATAAAAAAATAATATAACTTTTTTTTTATTGAAAAATCGGATAAAAAAGCTAATTACGTAACAAAAAATAATAATAACAAACCCACATTTAAAATATGGGATCATATTTTAAAAATTACAAAACAAAATCAATCAATTCAATTAAAAAAAATTAGAAAATAATAAAAAAATTATTTTTTTAATATTATTTATTACGGGGCGGGGGTGGGTATGGGATCAATCCCATACCCACCCCCGCTTTTGGCTACCGGGGAAAACCCGAACCCGAAAAACTCGATTTTTCCCCGTTAAAATTGGGGCGGATTCGGACGGGTATCCACGGGTTCGGGTCCCGCTGTCATGCCTATCTTCTACTCCTATCACGATACTATGTGATATTTGATCAAGGCTTTATGGGAAGCATTTGCGAAAGCACTGTGGGTTGGATATGGAACTTTGTAGAAATTCTTGATCATTTTCAAATATGGTTGATGCTCTAATAATACCTTGATATGAGAAATAATTTGAACAGTGTTGAAAACAGTCATATGGTCTATATATATCTCTGGATTTGGGGTTCATGGCAAATTCTTCTGTTCCCACATGAAAATAGTATAAACCTATGCTTTCTTCTAGATTGGCCATGTTAAATAGTGCATATGGAGGAACAATACCACAATGAACAGTGGTGTGGATGAATAGTACCACACTAAACAATGCATGCGGATGAGCAATTGCAATGAACAACACTGCAAATAGTGTATGCAGTGTTGTCAAGATCGCGCGTCAACTCGTGGAATCGCACGATCCTGCGATTTTTCCGGCGGCCGGCGATCCAGATCGTGAGTAGGATCGGGAACGGGTAGGATCGGAGTGGGATCGCGATTTTGCTCGGATCTTCGGAGGAGCTCAGGCACCTCCTCGCCAGGGAAGAGACGACGGAAATATATGTTGATGCCTTGTGGAACTTTATGTAGATGCCTTTTTCTTGAAACGTCCAGCATTAAATTATTAAATAATAAGTAAAATGTAAAAAATCCAGTTCAAGTGTACTTGCATCTCGAACTCCTCAAAGAACTGACATAATTTTTAAGTTAGTTCAGTTAAACACATGCAAAGTACCTAAATAAATAATATCCTATATTGGGATCTTTTGATCACCCATTTTTGGAAAACCATTTTGGGGGGCTTTACACGTTATGCATTCAG
>PYAF01002492.1:503866-517491 GCA_007407185.1 Glycine tomentella
CTTATGAATTTTTATTGTGTTGTGTTATGTATTGATATGATGAATTTATATTATGTTATGACTTATGACTTATGAATTTATATGTGAATCTAAGTTTGTTTCTTTATTTATTGAGTTTTTTATGCATATAGATTATATATAGGAATTATAGGTATTGAGTTTTGACATAGGTAGGATCTCGATCCGATCCTACGATCCCCGATTTACGATCTTTCATCCCCTCCCCCGATCCTACCTAAAATTACGATCTTGACAACCTTGAGTGTATGAATAGCAAACTGTTCATGTTGCTGTTAATAGCAAACTAATCATCTGCATGCTTTGTTTACTGTTGTATTGTTCATCCACGTGCACTGTTCAACATGTAAAAATAGAAGAAAGAAGAGGTTTCTACTGTTTTGATGTGGGAATGGAAGAACAAGTGACTATGCACAAACCCAGAATTACTGCTCTACACTGGTCAAAGTATTTCTTACATCGATGTTTTATTAGAGCATCAACCTTATTGGCAACCTCAATACTCAGGCTAAGAAAGCTTCTTCGGAAATATCAAGATTTTCTATGAAGTTTCTTATACAACCTTGGTGCGCTTGCTACTTCTTCCCATAAAGCCTTGAACAAATATCACATAGTATTGTTTCACAGGTTCAACCACTCTTGGAATTACATTCTGTTTCTGAATCTGCAGATTTAGAATGCCAAGACTTCTGGCCTCCAACGAAACCATCCTCTCTCAGAAAACATTGACAAATTTACTCTTCCTCAAACCTGAAAACTACCGTTCTTCAACAAGACCGTTAAAAAAATACTAATACAGGCACCAGCTGACAAACAAATGATGAAGTCCTGACTAAAAAGAAAGAAAGTATAAAACAAGTTTTTAAAAACAAAAGTTCAAGACTTCTAGTCTTCTATCCCAACAAGTTGAAAGCTTTATAAGCTCAAGCTTGAGGGGGAATGTGTTGGAAACTGTTTACATTCCTAGGAAACATAGTTATCAATCCCGGATAGCGGAGCGGAGCGGCCGCCCTCAAAACTGGGATAGCGAGATAGCAGATAGTGGGATGACCGCTATTCTAATGGTTTTATATATGTATTAAAAAATTTATAATATAAATATATAAGCTGAAAAAGAGAAATATAACTAAAAATTCATGCACTAATTATCATTAACAATAAAAACTCTAAAGCCAAATGTAACTAAAGTTCTAGAAATTAAAATTCAAAATAGACAAACACAATCTTCTTAATTTGAATCATCATCCTCTTCAAGATTGATGTCATTGTCTTCTTCATCACTCCCACTAGCACTACAAATGTACTCTTTCTCCTCTTCATCTTCACTTGTGTTATTTCCATGCTCTTCTTCCACTTCTATTTCTTTTCCTCTCCTAGAAGTAGATGTTACAGCAGCTGCCCTCTTGTTTGTTGTTTGTCTAGTGTATTTCAAAGGTTCATTGGCCCCAGTTGCTTGAGCAACATCTCTCCAAGTCAACACATCATCATCAAAAACCAAATCAAATTCTGCATCTTCATCTTCACCCAAATCACCCAATAGCCATTCATTGCTATCATCAATGTCATCTAAAACAATAGGATCAATGACATCACGATTCTCATAACGATCTTGAAGATCTTGGTTATATTTAATATAAACCAAGTCTTGAAGCTTTTGGTGCTCAAGTCTACTCCTCTTCTTTGAATGAATCTATTATATAATTTAAAAAGCTTAAATGTCAGTTTCATATTTCAACTTTCAATGTTTCAAATCTAAATGAACATTAACTTACTTGCTCAAAGGTACTCCAATTACGCTCACATCCCGACGAGTTACAAGTCAAACTTAGAATTTTAATAGCAAGATTTTGCAAATATGGTGTATGTGCTCCATACATCTTCCACCATTCAGCTGTAATGCAATTCATATGTGCATTAGTATTTACACGAATTATCAAATAATAATTTAAATTGATAAAAAAGTGAAATTATCCACTTACCAGGAGCCATTGTTTTCCTTTTCCTTATGGTTGCACTTATTCAAAAGAGTCCTCCAGCCCTCTTATATACTGGCAGCTCACTATGAATCTTATCTACACAATCTTCATTTTCACTAAGCCTATCAATGCATTTGTATAGGCCATCTAGCACTTCAGCATCATTGTCAATGCTTGGATTGCCATAAAAGAACTCAGGATTTAGATAATAACCCGCAGCATGCAAAGGGTGGTGCAATTGGCACTCCCATCTTCTATCAATAATTGCATAGATGTCCTTATACTTGTCTTGATTGCCATTGAAAGCCTTTTCAATTGCTTCTTTGGCCCTATCCATGGCCTCATAAATATAACCCATAGCGGGTCTTTTTTCATTATCCACCAACCTCAAGACACGCACAATAGGCCCCATAGCCTTCAAAGTGTAAATTACATCATTTCAAAATGATGGCATAAGCACAACAGCTGTTGCTTTCTTCCCCTTCGGATCTTTAGCCGCCTTGGACTTCAACGATTCATCCGAAGTGAACATCCTTCTAAGATTTTTCTTTTTGCTTATGCAATCTTTGCAAAGTGAGGAAGGTTGTAGCAAATCTTGTAACTCCGTGCCTCACCAACTCAGACTTGCTTGTGAACTTTCTCATGATGTTCAAAGCCAATATATGGTTATAAATGTAACCAACAACCTTGATGCCTCTTTGTATAGCCTTTTTAACTTCAGATATCTTTCCAATATCTTCAAGCATCAAATCAAAACAATGGGCAGCGCATGGAGTCCAAAATAATTTTGGTCTAGTGGTTTGTAAAATTCTACCTAAAAAGACCAAAATCAATAAACTTGAATTAGTAACAATTAAAAGTTACAAATACAATTACAAAACTTGATTAATAATAATTCTTACCCGCCATAACAGTTACTCCCGTTGTCTGTCACCACTTGAATGACATTCTTTTCTCCAATCTCCTCCACAAAGTTATTCAAAAGCTCATGCACTTTGTCCCCGGTCTTCATATATTCACTAGCATCAACACTCTTCACAAACATTGTTCCCAATGAACAATTTACCAAGAAGTTAATTAGAGTCCTATTCTTTCTATCCATCCAACCATCCGACATAATTGAGCATCCATATTTCATCCTCTCCTCTTCATGATGCTTCAACAATTCTTTTGTGAAATCCATCTCCTTTTTAAGAAGTGGAACTCTCAATTCATGAAACGTTGGAGCCTTTAAATGAGGACCATAGTTTCCAACTGCCTCAAGCATCATTTTGAAACTTTTTGATCTAGCAACATTGAATGGAATTCCATTCCTATAAAAGAAATGAGCAATATATTGAACCGTTCTTGCTCTTGCTTCCTTTTGACAAGCATCATTTATGCTCGTTTGCCGCTTTTGTTTTCCCAATTGGAGAGTTTGTTCAGGTTTTTTGTGAAAAAACAAATCAAGAGGACCTTTAAAATTTGTATTCCTCTTCTTGGTAGCAGCTGAAGTGACCTCCGTTAATGATGTTAGAGGTCTTTTTCCACTTTGAAGCCTTGCAATCTCTTGCACCTCGTCTTCTTCTTCTTCGTTTTCTAATTCTTGCATCCCCTCCAATAACTCATTTTCAGAAATTTTCTGCTCATAGGCTGCCTTCATTTCCAATTTAACATCTTTCGGTATTTTCTTACAAGCACCCACATCTCCTCTTATTCCGAGTTGATGCCTTTTTGCTCTAGGAATTCCCCCGGTGGATGTTTTCAAGCAATAATCACATGTCACGCTCTTCCTATTGTTCTTGTTCTGTAAGCTGTTCCACTTCCAAAAGATGTCAGTCCTATCACCTGTAGGCTTAAACATTGCAGTTGAAGATCCCACTGATGGCATGGTATTCTTTGTCTTGTTATTTCCTTGTTGACTAGACGTGGCTAGTAGGGAACCAGAGGCCATGATTCTGCTGGGCAGAATAAAAACACACAAAAAAAGAAATGAAAACGAAAAAAGAAAAAAGAAAAAAAAGAAACAGAATTAAAGAAAACGAAACAGACACAGAGAGAGAAGGAGAAGAAAGAAAGAACAAAAAAAGAAAAAGAAAAACTGAAAAACCTCGATGGAGAAGGAGAAAACTAGCCGCGAGAGGAGAAGAAGAAATGGCCGTCAGAGAAGAAGAAAGAGACATCGAAGGTTTGCGCCGGAGGGAGCAAAGGTTGCGCCTGTCGGAGGAGGTTTGCATGCAGGGAGCAGGTAAGAAGGTCACACGAGGAGTAACCCACTTAAATGAGTGAAACGTTGGGGCATTTTCGACATTTCACTCGCCGTTCCCAATCGCGGTCGCGTCACACGACGGCCACTATTGATTACTATGCTAGGAAATAGTGTCTATCTTTGATAAAGTGAGAGTAAGTAAGAGAAAATTTAGCGAGAGAACTGATATTATTTCAGTCTGAAAAAGTTAGTTCAAAAGAGGTATATACAGACCTCTGAACCTCTGAACTAACAATAACAAAAACTAACTGCCTAACACCAGTGAGGTGCTGTTAGCAGAAGCTAACAGCCCTTATGAACATATTACCAGCTGTCTAAAACTAGAGGGATGCTGTTAGCAAAAACTACAGCCCTTACAATCATATTACAAAACTGTTTTCACAGTTATACAAGCACATACTCTAATACCCCCCCTCAAACTCAAGGGGAAGAGTTTTCAAAACACTCTTCACATTGAGTTTGCCCCTGAGAACTTCAAATCTTGCTGAAGAAAGAGGTTTGGTCAGCACATCGGCCCACTGATCTAGAGCTGGGATATGCACAATTGAAAGCTGCTTGGCCATAATTGTTTCTCTAACGAAGACATCAATTTCCTTGTTTCATTTGATTGTGGAACACAGGGTTGTGAGCAATGGATACAACACTCTGGTTGTCACAAAAAAGAACAGGATTATTGAAGGGAACCTGCAATTATGTTAGAATAGCATGAATCCATGTTAGCTCAGTAGAAGATTGAGCTAAACTATGGTACTCAGCTTCAGTGCTGGACCTGGCCGTGACCTTTTGTTTGTGAGACTGCCAAGATATTAAGTTTGGGCCAAGAAAGATGGCAGCCCCTGAGGTGGAATGCCTGTCATCCATGTCAAATGCCCAGTCAGCATCACAGAACGGACGAAGAACCAAGGGCTTTGTAATAAGAGCAGGCTGAAGAAGTAGCCCATGAAACATAGTACCCTTGAGATACCGTATGATTCTTTTAACCACTGGCCAATGAGAGTCTAGAGGTGCAGCCATAAATTGACAAACTTTATTGACAGCGAAGCTGATTTCAGGTATAGTAAGAGTAGCATATTGTAAGGCACCAAACACTGGTCTGTATAGAGTTAGATGATGGAAGATATCAGCACCATGCCTAGATAGCTTGCAATTAGATACCATGGGGGAAGAAATAGAATGAGCTTCAGCCAAATGAGTTTTGTGGAATAAATCACGAATATATATGCTCTAAGTCATCAGTATAGAGTTATTAGGTAGGTACGTGATCTTTAGGCCCAAAAATAATCCAAATGATCAAGTTGCTTGAGAGAAGGCAGTGTGCAGTTTGGTTGAGAGCTGCTGAATACGAGAAGTAGAGCTACCCGTGATGAAGATATCATCCTCAGAGACTAAAAGATAGACAATATGCACCTGATGCCTGTAGATGAAAAGAGAAGAATCACATTTCAAAACCAAACTAAAGTAGAGTAGATTTCAGCCTATCAAACCATTGCCTTGGGGCTTGTTTCAAGCCATAGAGGCCTTTGTTGAGCTTGAACACTAGGGACCTATCTGCAACTTCAAAACCAGGACGGGTTGTGTCAGAAATATAGATTCTTCAAGAAGCCCATTTAGAAAAGCATTATTCACATTAAGCGGAAATAACTCCTACCCATGGGACAGAGCAAGGGTGAGAGCAATATGAATGGCGACAGGCTTGACCACAGGAGAAAATGTCTCATGAAAGTCAAAGCCATGAACTTGATGAAAACCCTTGGCTACCAACCTTGCTTTGAACTTGTTGATGGAAATGAAGAAGATTTGGCTAAGCATGTCCTATTCGATACGGGTAGGAGAAGAACCCATCAGCATTTTCCTTCACCCTGAAAACCCACTTACACCCTATAGCCTGTCTATTAGAAGGTAAGGGAACTAAGTCCCAAGTTTTGTTTTTAGTAAAGCATCATACTCTTGTTGCATGGCAGCAAACCAATCTGCATTTTCCAGGGCCTGCTTCACAGTTTTGGGTTCAGAATGAGCAAGAAACAAATAAGGATGTAGTCTAGGATGTGAATTCCAGACTTGGTCCTTGTTTGCATAGGATGAGTCTTAACAGGGATAGAATTAGGTGCTGGAACAGACTCAGAAGAAGGTTCACTAAGGGTTGTGGATGCTGAAGTTTGAGGATGAACAAAGGTAGACTCAGAAGCAGTGGATGGATGAGATATAGGGAAAGAGACTGTAGGAGAATGGACTGGAATAGGGGAAAAACCAGGGGGAACAAGAGGTGCAGAAGGGGAATGAGGAGGAGACAGTTGAGAAGATTGAGGTGTAGGAACCACAGATGGTGGAGACTGGTTAGGATTAAGACTGAAATAGGAATCAAGACTCTTGATTGGGTTAGAAGAGGAGGGAAATAAGTCAGAGTAAGGGAACCTCAATTCATTAGACAGAACATCTTTGGAAATATAAATTCTGCCAGTTGAAGACATACATTTTTAGCCTTTGTGAGAGGAGGAATACCCCCAAAACAAACATTCTTGAGATCGAAAGTTAAGTTTGTGTGTATGGTAAGGCCTCAACAAAGGAAAACAGGCACAACCAAAGGTTGTAAGAAATTGAAAATCAGGATCCTTGTTGAAAAGGGTAACAAAGGGAATGGCAAAATTGAGGGATGCAATGGGAAGTCTATTAAATAGATAGACAACAGTAGTAAAGGCATAGTTCCAAAATTGTAAGGGTAAAGATGCATGATGTAACAATGTTAAGACCCAAGTCAACTATATGTCTGTGTTTTCTTTCAACCTCACCATTTTGATGATGAGTGTGGGGACAGATGAGTCTGTGAGAGATGCCATAGGAGGTTAGGAGAGCAGAGAAAGGTCTGTATTCACCCCCCCAATCAGATTGAACACTTCTGATTTTAGTATTAAGTTGCAGTTCAACCATTGATATAAAAGCTTGAAAAACAGAAAGAGTTTCAACTTTAGATTTAATAGGAAATATCCAAGAGTACCTGGAAAAGGCATCAATAAAGGATACATAGTATTTAAAACCAGCATAGGAAGTCAAATAAGAGGGTCCCCACAAATCTGTGAAGATAAGTCCAAAAGAGAGTAAATAGAAATAGAAGTGTGAGATGGTAATCTGTGAGACTTTCCCATACAGTAGGAGAAACAAAAGTCTGAAATTTTTTTATTAGATGGGGGAATATTACAATGATTGAAGACTAGCTTCATTACATGACTATTAGGATCTAATCTAGCATGCCAAAGACTAGCAGTACTAGGAGAAGAAACAACAGAATTGGAAACCACACTAGAGTTTTTATTAACAGCAGTAGCTGTACTAGACAAGCCATTTTCTGAAATTGAAGTTGAAGTAGACAACAGCAGGGGAGAGTTGTCTTGAAGCTTGAGGTTATGAAAAGAGTAAAGACCATCAGCACCAACAACTCCTTGAAGAAGGACTTTATTGTTCTCCTGAGATTTCACAAGACACAAGTGAGGGTGAAATTCAAAGAAAACAGAGATATCTTTAGCAAACTGAGTCACACTTAACAAATTTTTTGATATTGAAGGAACATGTAATAAGTTGTGAAGTTTAAATGTTATGTGAGAATCATTGGGGGACACAAAAGAAGAGGAACCAACACTAAAGATACTCAAACCTTCATCATTTCCTATGAAAATTTGATCAGATCCATCAAAGTGAGTGAACTGCTTGATGTTCTGTGATTCACCAGTCACATGGAAGCTAGCACCAGAGTCTGGAATCCAGATGGAGCTAGCATGATCATTTCCATGAGATGAGGAATTGGTAAGCATAACACTGGGTTGATTGGATGCTGGAACAGCAGGCTTGGAATTGGGATTAATCCAGGTATTGGAATTCCTGGTAAAACCAGAGGAGTAGGGAATTGGTTGAAGTGTGGCAGGATCAAAGAAAGTGAGTGATTCATGAGGCTGAAAACTCATGTCAGACTGAAAGTGACAGGCATTGGCAGTGTGGCCATACTTAAGGCAAATTTGACGCTGAAAGTTGGCAAATTGGCCACCCCCGCGACCTCTACCAGAGCCACCACCCTATGTCCGCCACCGTGATCAGGAAAACTGCCACGACCACCACTGCTGCAGCCATATGATCCCCTAAAACCACCAGAGTCACTGGATTTGTAGGAATTAGAGTGCGAATAACCTTGAGCGTAATTCAAGGACAGAGAACTCAGCGCCTGAGCTTCTTTATTGTAGCGAGCCAGTTGAGTTTCATGACCATAAAACAAGGCCTCAATCTCGATGATGGACGGAGTATGCTTCTTGCTCTCAATGACGGAGATCACTGGCGCATAATCGGATGGGAGTCCTTCAAGAAGAGCGTCGACATATTCCTCATGACGGATTGGAACTCCAACACCAGCAAGCTCATCGACATAACCTTTGATTTTACGTAGATATTCATCAATGGATTTACCTTCATTGGAAACTGCGCACATCGCAGTTCATAGCTGGTGAGCATGAGATTTCATGTGGAGACTGAAATACTCATGAATCTTTTCCCAAACCTGATATGAATGATTCGACATATTTCTCAAAAAGTACTTGCTGCACTTCTTTCTCATGAAGCTGCTTTGCAAGAAAGGAGGTAGTTCTCTCCGGGGGTTCTGAGAGCCAATGCTTCCTACGCTCCAGCCCTTAGCCCTGAACTCCTTAGCACAAGCACTAAGTAAGCCTGTGAAGGCCTTCAATATCCTACCTACTAGGACTGAAATTTCGGAGCCAAACAAAAAGCGTTTGGTCCTGAACTTCCCAAGCTTCATACTCATGATTCACATGGTCAGCAGTATGATCATCTTCCGTGAGATAACGAGGCGGAACAACAGGATTGACGACAAAACGCTGCAGTTTATGTGATTTGAGAACCGGTTCTACATGTTGTCGCCAATGGAGATAGTTCGAATCATCGAGCTTCTCGGTGATGGAATTTGGGAAGGATTGACAGACGAAATTCGAAGGAGTGGAAGCCATGGATGAACGGATCTGTAACTTGCGAAGACATGATCACTACGAAAAATTTGCTCTAGATACCATCTTTGATAAAGTGAGAGAAAGTAAGAGAGAAAATTTAGAGAGAACTGATATTATTTCAGTCTGAAAAAGTTAGTTAGAGTTAGTTACAAAAGAGGTATATATAGACCTCTGAACTAACAATAACAAAAACTAACTGCCTACCACTAGTGAGGTGCTGTTAGCAGAAGCTAACAGCCCTTATGAACATAATACCAGCTGTCTAACACTAGAGGGGTGCTGTTAGCAAAAGCTAACAGCCCTTACAATCATATTACAAAACTGTTTTCACAGTTATACAAACACATACTCTAATAGTCTAGGATAGTGGAATATCCAGATTCATGCATAGTGGCTATTAGTATTATGGGGAGTTACATTTCTTGTTATTGTTTCTCTTTAATGCAAATCAATCTGAAATGACTATAAATAAGAGGTGCTGCTGACTGCTAATTTCATCATATAATCTTCTCTTCAACACTAGACTTGATCTTGAAGGGATATTTGGATTTCCAAAGGGTCAATAGCCCAAGTCCTTTTATCTTATCAAAAGACAAGTGAACAAAGTCAATGAAACATTTGTAGTCTAGGTCTTCACAGTATTCCTCAAGAGCTATCGGTTTTACTTTTTGAATTCTATTCCTTCGCTTCCAAGTTGTTAAGACACATAATTTTGTGTTGCTGATGATAGATTATAGAATACTCGTGAATATCACTTTAGGTAGGTAATTGCACATTAGATTTAATTTAGACAATGTGTTCATATGAACCAATTAATGTTTTTTAGGTTTGCTTAATTTGATCATATTTATCTCACTCCTTCCACACATTTGCATTGTAGTAGAAACCATTTAGGCTCTTCATTTGTCTAATGTTTGATTGAGAATGTCTCTCATTTTCCTTAGGGTCCTACTGTTGGTGATGTTGATGGGGATGGCCATACTGAGCTTGTTGTGCCAACATTATCTGGGAAGATTCATGTTCTTGATGGCAGGGATGGGTCATCTATTGGACGGTATCCATATCCAACTCATGGAAGAATAATGAATCAAGTTCTTCTAGTTGATTTAAGTAAGCACAAGGAGAAAAAGAAGGGATTAACTATTGTTACCACATCATTTGATGGTTATTTGTACCTCATTGATGGACCTACTGGATGTGCTGATGTTGTTGACATTGGTGAAACTTCGTAAGAGATTCTTTAACCTTTGTCTCTTGGATATGCTTTCTGTCCTACTTGAAGTTATGTGCCATTTTTTCTACAGTTATAGCATGGTCTTGGCGGACAATGTTGATGGTGGGGATGATCTTGATCTAATTGTCACAACTATGAATGGCAATGTCTTCTGCTTCTCAACCCCGTCTCCTCATCATCCCCTAAAGGCAGGATATGTTTGTAATTTGATCATTGAAACAACTTTGGTTGTTACTGAATGGCTTTATACGTTGTTTCAGGCATGGAGATTGCCTAGCCAAGGACGCAACAATGTTGCAAACCGTTACAATCGTGAAGGTATCTATGTTACTCATCCTTCTAGGGCATTCCGCGATGAGGAAGGCAAAAGCTTTTGGGTGGAAATTGAGATTGTAGATAATTACAGATACCCATCTGGGCATCAAGGACCATACAAAGTCACTGTAAGTTCCTTAGCAAATTAATTTCTTTAGATTTATTTGGGAAGAACTAAATTTATGTGTCATTCTTCTTTCATGCCATGTAAATTCACCAGACTTCCTTGCTAGTACCTGGTAATTACCAAGGAGAGAGAACGATAAAGTTGAACAATACCTATGATCAACCTGGTAAATATCGGATTAAGCTGCCAACTGTGTCAGTAAGGACCACAGGAACAGTTTTGGTTGAGATGGTTGACAGAAATGGACTGTATTTCTCTGATGATTTCTCCCTCACATTCCATATGCACTACTATAAACTGTTGAAGTGGCTTCTTGTTCTTCCAATGCTTGGGATGTTTGGTGTGCTTGTAATCCTTCGCCCACAAGGCTCAATGCCATTGCCATCTTATTCAAGGAACATTGATTAATGATGATTACGTTGTTTCATACATTAGGCATCATTCAGTTCAGAAAATCTGAATATTTTGATGCCAAATTGAGTAGAATCTGTTATGGTGTATGCCTTGGGTGCTGCGGTGAACTTTGATCACGGAGTTGAAGCAAATCTTATACAAGCTGAAGAATTAGTTCAGATAAAGTTGAGGTTACTTTAGAGATAGTCGAAGATTGCAACAGAGTGAATGATACCTTAATGTCGGGATTTTGCCCTTAAATGTTGTAGTGTAGTGTAATCTGATACTGTAATGTTTTACTGAGTTACATATACTTTTTTCCATGATTGAAACAAAATAGATATTTATAATTAATACACAGTTCTCTCCGAGTTTGCCTTTTTCCAGTTTGTATATTGTGTATGCCGAATTGTTAAAAGGCTCAGTTTTGATATGGAAATGATCGAATACAATGTTAACTACTTGTTTTTTATTAACTTGGTAATTGCATTTTGAGTGAACTCAAATGTACAATTTACTATAAAAGCATTTTTCTCATTTAATATTTATTAAAGTATATTTTTAATGCTTATATTAAAGTTGAACTATTTGAAAACAAATATGAAAAATAAACCCTCTAGATGTCACGCGATTATGCACAACTTATTTTGGGACAATAATCTATACTTAATTATCTTGACGTGGTTTCTTGGCTGTTTTTGGTTATTTCTTTAAATGAGGGTTATGTTATGTGGTGGATGTGAATTTTTTGATTTTTGGTTTTTAAATATAATTTTTAAAATAAAATGTCTTTGGCAAAAATGGAGTTCAATTGATTTTTAATTCAATATCAAAATAGTTTTACATTCATTATGTAAATAAAAAAAATATTTTGTGAATTTGGTTTATTTTTAAAAAACATTTTAATCACCATCACCATACCACCATCGTCGTTGTCCTCGTCACTGTTGCCTCCATTGCACCACAACCACAATCACTATCACACCCCGCCATGCCGCTACCACCATTATCGCCTCCACCATTCTACCACCATCGTAAATACCATCATAACCATAATTGCACCTTGCCTTTGCCGCTTCCACCACCACAACATTGTTGCCACCACCACCACCACCACAATTGTCGCCTCCACCATCGTTGTTGATGCTGCTGTTACCACTATTTCACTCCATCATCATTGTCACCACCATCACAACCATTCCACCATGCTATCGTCACCACCATTGCTAATGCTGCCACCACTACAGTTCCCCCATTATTATTGCCACCATTTAGTCGCCTCTATTGTCATTATCGCTACTATTACCACTATTCCACTTACCATCACCCATAATTTTAAAAACTGAATGGTGATTGACCCGGTCAAGACATTGAGCCGCTTGGTCAATGGTCAAACTAGTGAATTAATAATAAACCTGCATGACTCGGCCTTTATTAAAAAAATTAAAATTTTATACCAACCTTAATTGATCCATGTAACACCCCGTGTGCACCCGACGTATTAACATTTACGTCGCATCAGAGTAGCGCAACAAAACATTGAAAGCTTAAAGAAACATCAATCTGTATTATATACATATATGGTGAACCTGTTTGGTATACAAAATACATGCTTTTTCATACTGTGTCATATACAAGGTTTTCAAAACTATACAAGCCGTATTCAGGGATCAAAAGGCAGACAAAATGCAAAACAAGAGCTAACAAGCTCGAATCTCTAAGCCTAGGGTGCTGATCAAGATCAATATCTATCCCATCTCAGGCCTCTTGCCCTGGGATTTCTCTGCTACACCTGTATCAGTTCCTGCAACATAAGCCCCAGACGGGGTGAGATAATAATCTCAGCAAGCTCAGGGTTCTTGGAGATTATCTCCTTTACCCTGGTCCAATGGTATACATTTATTATACGACTTTGGTCTATACATGGTCTTTTCAGGCATACCATAACCACATGTCATTAATATCATATAAACATCTAAAGTCCTGAGGAGGATCATCCATTTAAGGGCTCTCCACTCAACTCAGAACAATGACACATACACAAACTGCCTGAGGAGGATCATCCACTTAAGGGCTCTCCACTCAACTCAGGACTTACATAACTATTCTGCTGGTCAGAGAATTTAGCATACAATCATAATCATACTAATCATACAGTCTCATTGGTTTTTAACTATAATTCATCAATGTCATATTAATACCCTTTCCAAATGACCATACTATATAAGGATCAGAGACATAACATCACAGACCATCACCCATTGGGTGTCATAAACACAGCAAGGAAAACAATGCCAAGAACAATGAGCTTACC
>PYAF01002492.1:517591-543998 GCA_007407185.1 Glycine tomentella
GGCATGAATCAAAGTATCAGGAACGGGTTTCAACCGTTTATAAGAAAGGAAACATGCGTCCTTTCTTTATCAATACCTGTCTTCTAACTTAAGGTTTATATTATCCTGGCTTCTACTAAGCCATCTATTGACTCTTAATTAGCTGGCCCAGATCAACTAAGGCTCCAGAGTTTGTTTAACACTCTGCACAATTCAGTATCAGGCTTGATCACAGTCAAGACCCATCATTCATTCAATTCAACTAAAACACATATATAAGGACATTTTCACCGATTATTTGACCTCATGAATAATTTTTGTAAAGACACTTCAGTTAATTGAGGCCAGAATACCGCCCATTGACACCCCTATCTTCCTGCCCAGAGCCAAATTCAAACTTCATCATAAATTCAGTTTCAATATGCCATAGGGCTCAGAACAACCTCCTGACTACCTCTCTCTAAAGAACCTAAGCCTAGTTCCAGCCCGATCATCAATTAACTCTTATACACCCAATCCCCATTCTAAGAATTAAACGGTCAGAACATACGTTTCTCACCTCAAATCAATCCAGAAAGGCTAGAGAAGTCTCCCTTCTAGCTCTGATGTCCTTGAACCAGCTTTGGTTCCTTCCCAAAACTCAGCTTCCTCTTAAAACCCAGGGGTTGGGATTTTTCTAAGGATTTAGGCTGAAATTCAGTTTCCAATCGGTTATAATCAATTTAAAAGTGTTTGGGAGGTGTTTAAAGGGCTTATAATGAAGATAGAAAGCTTCTAAGGTGCGCTAATGGTGGTCTGAGCTCAGGGAGGAAGAGGAACAGTAATTTTTCCTCTGAAAATCGCGTTTTCCATTTATATAGGTGGCCTAACCGACATGCCGCGCCCTTGGCGCCACCTTGGCGCTCTTGGCACCAGTTTCCAGTGCACCTGGCGCCCTTGGCGCCATCCTTGCGCTCCTGGCGCCATCCTGGCGCTCCTGGCGCCAAAATCCAGTGTCTGTGGCGCTCCTGGCGCCACTCTGGCGCCATCATGCTACAGTAATTTTTTTTTTTTTAAAACCCATGGTTATTATAATCCACATGACCCAACGCGTTTTGTGCCTTGGATGTGACTCGACTCGGGTCAGTGGGTAACCAGTTTAACTGCAAATCTGATCGGGTAGTATCGGGTTGCACCAAGTTCAATGCATAATCGATTTGATAGGCAACTCAACCCAACCGTACCTTTGGGTCGCAGTCGAATTAGTTCGATCGACCAGGTCGATCTGGGTTTTAAAACATTGTCATCACCATTCCCATCACTACCACCGTCACAATTACCATTACACCACTACTACCGTCACAATCACTATTACATCACCACCACCGCCACAACCATTATTCCAGCCCCACCATTGTCGTCATCGTCACCACCACCATTCCATTGGCACAACCACCGGCCGCAACCGTCACTCCCACCTGCTACCTCTACCATCACCATGATTTTATAGTAGAGTGATATAAGATAAAATAGTTGACTTATTTTATTTGTCTTCCATTCATAACATCTTTTTAAAAACTAAAAACAAAGAATAAACTGAAACTCAAAACTCAAAACTAAAACTAATTTTGATTTTTAATTTTAGAAAACACATTCTAACCACCATCGCCCTCGCCATTGTCGCCGCCACCACCCTACCCTGCCATAGCCATCACCGCCACCATTCCACCACAACCACCACTACCACCGCACCTTGTCGTTCTTGCCTCCACCACTGCCACTATTCCACCCCTTACCACCACCATTCCATCGACACCACAATGCCACTACCCTACCTCCACCATAGTCGTCGTCGCCATCATTCCACCACAACCACCACTACCACCGCCACCACCATCGCACCCTGCCATTGCTGTCTCCACTATTCAACCCCACCACCATCACCACTACCACCACCACCATTCCATCGACACCATCACTATCGCTACAACCGTCCTGTCCCCACTGCCACCTACTACCTCAACCACCGCCATTTTTTCATAGTAGAGAGAGCTAAGATAAAACGATTGACTCATTTTATTTATCTTCAATTTGTAACATCTTTTTTAAAAAATAAAAATAAAGAATAAACCAAAACTCAAAACTAAAATTGATTTTGTTTTTTTAAAATTTCAAAACTAAAAACAAGAAACCACCCCGGACGTGGCCTAAGTTAAAATTAAAACCAAACGTAAGGTTAGTTTAGACTAAGGGTGATTTGGTGGAGTGTTTGATCAAACTGTCGAACCTTAGAAAATGTGTTTCATTTAACCGTTGAACCTTTGAAAATGAATCTGTAAGGAATTTAATTTTCTAATGTTGGTTGGAGTTACCTAATTAGCTACTTCACCTTAGTTGAAACCTTTAGTTTATTATTAACATGAAGACTATAGTCATTTGTATTCATTAGAACCTAAGAAAGCAAAAAACATGAAACATTACATCAGTTCATTCAAGTTTTGATGGAAAAACATCTAGAATAAATATTTACCGATAACCTATTTTGTCAATAACAACCCTTCGGCTAGAGTATCCACTAAGAAATAATTTCTTCAAAGCAATATATGCATATTATCATCATAAATATTTTTATCAAAAGGTCAAATGCAAACTAAGTTTTAAGAATAAATCAGCACATGCTTGCACCTCTAATGTTTCCTCTAAGCCTGCACAAGAATATGTTCAGTAACAAATCAAAGGTTATAAAAAAAACTACGTACCCCATTGTCCGGCTGTTTCCAGAATTGAACCCATGACCAACAAGTCACCAAGACACAAGTTTACCGCTATGCCAGGGCTCGCCCTCAAATCAAAGGTTATACATCCATAATAAACTATGAAGCTAGAAAGGTAGAAGGGAAACAAGAAAAGAAGCAAACAAAAGTAGAACTTGTATCATAGGCTATAGTCAAACCCCTTACATCGCCTATTTTGGGAACATTTAGTCCAAATAACCAAACCCAATTCTTTGTGAAATTCAAATTAGCATCATTGTACACTTTATATTCTCTCACCAAAAGTATTTCAAATTTTTAAGACCTAGATCAACAATTTTTTTCTTCTCCTGAACTGCAGTATACTAGTTGCAGAAATGAGGGAAAAAACAATTAATTAAATTTTTAATTAAGAGTCCTAATGGAATAAAGGCTACGATTTTCAACTATGAAAATTTAATCAAGCATTGAGAAAAAAAAAGTAATTAAAATCTGAATATAGTGACAAGTAAAATTGATGAGCTTCCATCAAAATCTCAAATAAAAGTTAATTTCGATAACCTCAACCCCTTCCCCCTCAAAGAGACTTTTACCTGCTTACAAGAGGCAGATAAACTTTCCCTAGCAAAATCGACCTAGGGGGGTGTCATGTGAAAAGTGAGTTTACAAATTTATCCATAATTTTTTTGATGAGATTGTAGATGTACGAGTGAAAACCTGAATCACATTAAACAAATTAAGTTGTGAATGTAGGCATTAGGGGTTGAATCACATTAACAAAATAATATGTGTGAATGTCGGCATGAGGGACTCAACCACATTAAATTAATGTGTGATCTTTTCTTTTTCTTATGGTGTTTCCCTTTTATGTATTCTTTCTCATCCCTGTGCATACTTAAGAGGTGTGTATTTTTCCCCAACATTCTAGTCATGATTTTATTTATAAAATAGTAAAAAAAACAGATTTCAAATGATTTTAGATGTAACATTTTGATGTTCATGCTTGCTTTTAAAAATCCTATCTCTGTCCAGTATATTTGTCACTAGTAGTGGTAATAGTTCATCTATTTATAGCTTATTGGAAGTGTCATATCGATATTAGGGCTATTCCACGGAGCCTTGATGCATTGCATTTGGTCCTTATTTAAGAAGCATTTTAGTTAGGATTATTTGCATTATTTGTTGTTTAGGTCTTTGTTTCTATTCAATCCATCGTATTTTATACTTTTTGTCAAACTTGTTACGTTGTGGGTGTTTTCATGTGTACATGGGCCATGTTGACTTGACCTTTGGTGTTAAATGGAGCTTTCTAGTGCATGTTGGACTTTCAGGATCAAACTCGGCTGTCAGAGACCCTTCTTGATGGAAAAAGAACAAAATCTAGGCTGAAGCATCTAGCAAGGGCGTACCAAGTCCCTTATTTCTTAATCAAGTTTTTGACGCATTTGGCACAAGCATACCATTTAGCTGGCGACTTTATTTTTTTTTTTTTTGTGTTTTTAGTGTATTTGGGTCTGAACAAATTTTAGCCATGTCTTTAATATCTTAGGAAAACTTTGTAGAAGGGTTTTGACTTGGACATTGGCGACTTAAGAGAGCTTTTGATTTTTCTTGGCTTTTCTCTTCTCAATTGGTACTCTTTCTTTCTCTTTTATGTTTTCATTGGGATTGCTCATGACTATGTGTGAGTAGTCCCTTTTGTTTTGGGATTAGGGCATAGCCCTTGAAAATTGTTTAATGTCAATTTATTTTCTTTGAAGTTTTCTTTAATTTTGTCTTCTAATTCTTCTCTTATTGTAATTTATACATGTTAGATGTCTGATCACCATTTTGCATGATTTTAGATTCTCAGGGATGAACAGAAAGGTGAACCAGTGCGTTAGAACCACATGAGGGGAACTTAGGTTTTAATTCACGATAGTAGAATTAATCATAGGTGGATAAAATGAATTAGTAAAGAACATAAAGGGTTTAATTGAACATAATACCATGACCGTTGAAGTTAATTCAAATAGACACATCTCCTTTTCTTGAAAAAGAACGAATATCACATTAGATTAATTCGCCATTAGAAGATAATTAGAAAGAACCTTGAATTGATATACTAATAGAACAAGAGTCTTGGTGTGAAACCCCAATCCTAGAATTTTTCAAATCTGAATTTTATTTAAATCATATATTCTCTTATTTTTACTTTTATCCTTTATCTTTATCTTATACTTTTACTTTTTTAATTAAATCCCTAAATCTTTTCCAAATCAATTCTATATCTCTTCTCAATTATTTGATTTTCATTTAATTGTGGTAATTGCTAAGTCTAAAAATGCGGTCCGTGTAGATTCGATAATAACTTGATGAGACTTTTGTGCACTTGTGGTTTTCCCACATCAAGCCCTAGTGGAGGAACTTTGTTGATGAAGAATTTGGTGAAGAATCTCAGTATTTTTCTTTTATTAGTAGATATAAATTAGTAACTTGTTTGAAATTTGTTAATCAATCACTATTAATAGAAGAAATGAAACCTGAATCTGAGTTTGAATTTGTGAGATTCAGTGTGTTAGGTTTTTATTGTGAAAGAGACTAAGTAATAATAGGGTAAGACATGTTTTTTTTCTCTCTAAAATTTTTGAAGTTTAGTTCTAGTCTATCTAAAATGTTTTGGTTTGTTTTCTGTCCTTCTAATTTTGTAATGTATCATTTTTTATCCCCTCAAGTGTTATTTAAACCACTATTCATCTATTTATAAAGTACTATCTAAGCCACATCAAAGATAAAAAGTGGTGTATTTTAACATTAGAAGGATAAAAAATGGACAATTTTTTAGAGGGACTAAAATTGAACTTTAAAAATTTGAGAGGCTAGAAACATATTTTACTTATAATAAACAAATCACAAAGTGGAAAGGGTCAAATAAAAAATATAAAAACTTTTATTTCAGGTCAAGTTTACCTGTTAAAATTACCTTCTATATCAAATCAATTTAATACTTTGTCGTACACTACTGATAAGGTGATTCACCTTAGCCTGAACCTTACATCTAACATTTATTTTGAAATATAAAAAAAATTGTTATATCTAATATTCATATTGTTTAAAATATTAATTCTCATACTGATACACCTAAAGTTTAAAAAACACATGTTAAATAAACATCTCAGTTTAAAAAGTAATTTACATTATTTGTATCTAAAGTTTTGTGAAATTACACAAATTGTTCCTACTTTTATCTATTCCTACACTAACTCCCTATTTTTTTTGAAATATATATTTACACCTCATATGTTACACTAACTCCCTTAATTGCTTGAAGAACATTAGACCGTCCTCTCTTGTAAGTATGGATGAAAATGGACCAGGTCGCCTATTAGGGGCCTTTGGCTTGACCTGTTTAAGACTTAGCCTGACCTGACTTGTTTATTATAAAGGTCAGACTAAAACTTTTTGAAAGGTATGTTTAAATAAAAATATCAGCTCAAGTTTTAAAAAAAGTTTGTTAGACCTATCAGACTGACCTATTTAATATATATATATATATATATGTATATATATATATATATTAAAACTTAAAAATGATATATTTATTTTTCTAAAAATACTTTTTCTTATTATGAAGGTGGATGATCAACCACTTCAAAAAATCACCTTTAAAATCTCATAAAATGATTATTACTTATTTGGAAATATAAGTAAGATATTGAGACATTTTCTGTTTAAAAATTATTTCTTTAACTTTCCTAAATTGATTTAAATTGTTTTGTAAAATTAAATTCATATTAAAAATAAGTTTTTTAATAGGCTCGTAGGCTAAATCAGACTTTTAAATAGGTCAGGTCAAACCTAAAAAAAGAAGCATATGACAGGTAAATAGGTCAGACCAAATTTTATGTTTTTAAATCAGGCTAAGGCCAAACCTAACCAAACATGGCTTGGTCTGACCTACTTTCACCCTTACATACAAGGGAGGTTATTGTAAATATTAAAAAATTAGAAAATTTTTCACGAAATCTTATTGTTTGCTGGTGTATGTTTAAAATTATAGATAGATATTTATGGAGTGTCTGCTAATTTGTCTTAATGAAATGTTTGTGTACAAACAGAAGTTTTTCCTTAATCTTAAACTTTGATGGTGATTTTCAAAGTGTATGCATATGAAAAAAATAAATTATTTTTATATAAAGATAATAATGATATTTAATAAAATATATTAACTATAGACCTTGCCTCATATTATAAAAAAAATTGTTTGTTTGATCATTTTCTTATTGCGGACGTGTAAGAGAGAACGAGAGTAAGAACATTTTCAATTTGTAAAACCGTATTTGAGATATGTGCATATAGTATCAACTATAGACCTTGCCTCATATCACGTTCATTGCTGATAGAATGTAACTCAAGGGTATAACTTGATGGGTTAGCATAATTTTTGTATAGAAACAAGCCATAAAGACTAATTATAAACACAATGCGGCCTTTACGTTACGTGTTCTCTCTCTCTCTCTCTCTCTCTTTCTTATTTTTGAAAAGATAATTTTTTTACGTTTTAACAAAACATAAATTGCATTTGAATGATTCAATTGTATTAGGTGTTTAATACCATTTTTTTGTGTGTATAAATAACTATTTACTTTCAAGGGTATAAGTTAGTTAGCATAAAATTTGTTAGAAATAAGTCATAAAGGGTAACTACATACACAATGTGGCCTTTCGTGTTCTCTCTCTCTCTCTCTCTCTCTCTCTCTCCCTTAGTTTAGAAAAGATGATTTTTGGCGTTTTAAGAAAATACAAATTGCATTTGAATGATTCAATTGTATTAGTTGTTAAATACCATTTTTTCGTGTATATAAATAACTATGACTTTCAAGGGTATAAGTTGATGGGTTAGCATAAAATTTGTTAGAAATAAGTCACAAAGGCTAACTATATACACAATGTGGCCTTTACGTGTTTCTCTCTCTCCCGTTCTTTTTTTAGAAAAGATGATTTTTGGCATTTTAACAAAACACAAATTACATTTGAACGATTCAACTGTATTAGGTATTAAATACCATTTTTTTTTCTGGTATATAAATAAGCATTTACTTTGCATTCCCAAACTACAGAAACACATTCGATCTTAGAAGGAATTTGACAAAGAGTAGCCATCGCCTCATCAACAATCCCGTTTCCCTTCACTTCTCTACGCGAAGCCCCTTGTTTTGCATAGTACGTGCATAAATTCACATACAAGTTAATTTGAGCAATACAATATATTTATATTTTATGTAAATGCGACTTTATTATTATTAGATTTTGATCTTTAATTTTTTTTTGTTTATTTTTGATCTTCAACAAAATTATTTCTAAAATAGTGCACTATAGTTACTTGATGATAACATTATATTGATTTAGTTGTACCCTATTACATGTCACATCAAAATGGCTGATGGTGTGACATGATTAGTTGCATGACATGTTATAACCAGAGATTATATAAAGGTTTTTTTTTTTTTTTTTTTTTTTTTTAAATAAATTTGTAGAGATGAAAAAACAAAAGAATCAAAATCAAATTAAGTCCATGTTTAGAGTTTAAAAACATGTTCATTCTTAATTAGTGCAAAGGAATATTATGCTCATGTTACTTGTCAAATTAACTAATTTTACATTAATATTCATTTATGACAGGAGCTACTTAAAATGGCGGAGGGAAATGCGGAGAGAGGCAAGAGAATTGCCATGATTGGTGTCTCAGCCTTGTTGTTGGTGGCGATGGTTGTGGCTGTCACAGTTGGTATCAATCTCAGTGAGAATGGTTCCAACAATGATATAGAAGACAACAAGAAAAATCATGTTGCTTCTTCTGTAAAAGCCGTCCAAACCCTTTGCCATCCCACAAATTATAAGGAAGAATGTGAGGAAAGCCTCATAGCTGGGGCTGGAAATACCACAGATCCAAAAGAACTTATCAAAATTATCTTCAACATCACCATTACAAAAATTGGTGATAAACTCGAAAAAACTAATCTTTTGCATGAGGTTGAGAAGGATCCCAGAGCCAAGATGGCACTTGACACATGCAAGCAACTCATGGATCTTTCTATTGGGGAGTTAACAAGGTCACTTGATGGAATAGGGGAGTTTGACATGATAAATGTCGACAAAATCCTCATGAATTTAAAAGTTTGGCTTAGTGGTGCGATTACATACCAAGATACTTGCTTGGATGGGTTTGAGAACACCACTAGTGACGCTGGTAAAAAGATGAAGGATTTGTTGACGAAAGGCATGCATATGAGCAGCAATGTCCTTGCCATTGTAACGAATTTGGCTGACACTATTAATGATTGGAATGTCACAAAATTATCTGGGCGTCGCCTCCTTCAAGATTCTGAGCTTCCCTCGTGGGTTGATCAACGTAGACTCCTTAATGAAATTGGAAGTCCATTCAAACACAAGCCTAATGTTACTGTAGCCATAGATGGTAGTGGGGATTTCAAAAGCATCAATGAGGCATTGAAGCAAGTGCCTGAGAAAAACCGAAAGCCATTTGTGATCTACATCAAGGAAGGCGTTTACCAAGAGTATGTTGAAGTTACAAAGAAAATGATCCATGTGGTGTTCATTGGTGACGGTGGAAAAAAGACACGAATAACTGGTAACAAAAACTTCATAGATGGAACAAACACTTACAGAACTGCCACTGTTGGTATGTCTCTTTTCATGTTTATCGACTTAATTAACTTATTACCCCTGTGCATTTGTGTAAAAAAAACTTAACTAAGAACTTATTCGATAAATTTGTTAAATGAAACCTTATTCATGAGCCAGACTGTGAAGCTTACCTAAATGAGATAAAAAAAATGCTACATTTATAGTACCTATGAATTTGGGTAAAAAAAAACAAATACTTATTCAATAAATTTCTTAAACAAAACCTAGCTTATTCATAAGCCAAACAGTGAATCTTGCTAAAATGAGATTAAAAAACTAAATTTGATAAATTTCTCCATAAAACTCGTTTATAGGAATATCATATGTCACGTTCATAAACTGAAATAAACTCTTTGAAATGTCCTTTTTCTACTTAACATTTTAAGGTCCGTAGTTCTTATTTGCAAACACCTTTAATCCGCCCCAAAATGATTAAATTAATAAAAGAGACATTTATAAAATTTAATTAAACAAAACGTTTTAAAATAAAAATATAAACCATTAGTAATTCAAGGAAATTTTTTATTCGAATAAATAAATTAATTACTTTAAGCATGCAGCTATTCAAGGAGATCACTTTGTGGCCATCAATATGGGGTTTGAGAATTCCGCTGGACCACACAAGCATCAAGCAGTGGCATTAAGAGTCCAAGCAGATAAGTCCATCTTCTACAATTGCTCAATGGATGGGTATCAAGACACTCTTTATGTACACGCCATGCGTCAATTCTATAGAGATTGCACCATTTCAGGTACCATCGACTTTGTGTTCGGTAATGCACTTTCTGTTTTCCAAAATTGCACTTTCGTGGTCCGAAAGCCATTGGAGAACCAACAATGCATTGTGACAGCACAAGGTAGAAAAGAGATACAACAACCATCTGGAATAGTAATCCAAGGGGGATCCATTGTGTCTGACCCTGAGTTCTACTCAGTGAGATTTGATAACAAGGCTTACCTAGCCCGTCCATGGAAGAATTACTCTAGGACCATCATCATGGACACTTACATTGATGATTTGATTAATGTTGATGGGTATTTGCCATGGCAAGGACTAGAGGGTCCTTCTGGTATGGATACTAGCTTCTATGCCGAGTACCACAATATTGGCCCCGGTTCAGACAAATCCAAGCGTGTGAAATGGGCTGGGATTTGGAACCTCAATTCAAAAGCTGCAAATTGGTTCTCAGCATCTAAGTTTTTTCACGGAACTGATTGGATTGAGATTACTGGGATTCCTTGCTTTGGTGACGTGCCCGCACACCATAGGCACAAAAAGACAATACTTAATTGGTAATAAAAGTGATGAGTTGTGAAAGCAAGAAATATAAATTAATTAATAAGGAATGCTTGAGCTTCTTTCTTCTTTAATTATTTTGATTTCATTAATTAATTTTAGAGTGAGCTACATTTTTGTATCTCAAGGAATTGAAATCAATTTAATGTAATTCCTCTTTTGATAATTATTTGTTGAGTGACTAATAAATGGGTTTTATATTTTACCCATTGTATTTCCTAACAAAGGGTATTGAGGCAAATGGTGTGACAGTAAGGATCTTTTGTGTCAAAAGTATTCTTATAAATGAAAACACATACTTTTTGTGAAGATGAATTGATTGAACATGTTTTGTTAGTTATTGTGATTATGAAAAGATCCACATAGCCCATGTCACCACATGATTTCTAAAAGGACATCAATACTTAGGATACTCTCCCATACAAGATCCCTGACTCTTATAAGGGAAAACTGTCTTCGTATGTTAACATATGATGACGATTTTGCCTTAAAAATCGTCTTCGTAGATGTTTAAAAAAAATAGAAACAATGACGGTTTTTTAGAACCATCGTCGATAGTCTCTAGTTTCAACGACACGTGCAACAACAACGGTTCTACAACCGTCGTCGTATGGGCTAAATAACCATCGTTCTAGGCCTCCGCTGTAGTAGTGCAAGGACACAATATACTTTCAAGGATAATAATGGTCTACGAAAAGTAGACTACTCTGAATATTGAGGCCATCTAAAAAACACAATATATGTTGTAAACTATTTTATTAAACATATGCTAGACATTGATACTTCACTTATCATTACAAGTCACACATCGTACATAACCATAATATCTTACAGTAAAACATAGAAATACTACGAAACCCATTAGCCATATGATATGATCCTTATTCATTTTTCATACACCTACTACCCATTTCTTAATTCATAAATTTCCACCTATACTTTCTTCATCATTAGACAGATTAATAGGCTCTATTGGTGGATCAAGGTAGGTGGGAGCAAATTGCAGAAATGGATCATTCGGGTTGAACATGCTGTTAAGAACTGATACTGGAAAATGGGTTCCAAAGTAAATATACACATGAATAACCGGGTGCATAGTAACAACATGACAGTTTCTTTCTTCGTCTATATACCATCTCAAGTCTAGGGCGTCAAGGAAGATGATTATTGAGGCCATCTAAAAAAATGAAACAAATCTAATGAGAAATAAAATTTCTCAATAGGCAAAACTAAACCACCAAATATGTTAGTACGTTAGTAAACCATTAATAAATTCCAACAAAATCCATACAATAAATAATCATTCAAACAACATGTATGCATGAATGAAATTTTAGAGTGCACATGGCCTCTACATATCGTACTATATGTAGCTGCATCTTGTACTGGATGTAGAAATGCTGCGGCCGTCTTACACTAGTCATGTATGTCATTTCCATGTATTTGCACTTGGTCTCTACATTTTTACTGGATGTAGTATCATATTATGTTTCGCAAATATCATACTGGACTCGAAAACATGAATTAACATATCTTCACATCAAATCCATCATTTTCATCAATAATACAATCCATGAGAAAATTCATACAACCTCATGGAAACTTTTTTATCACTACATCATACCTACCAAAAGTATGGTTAGACTACCATACCTTATTAAAGCAAAATCATACCAACTCAGGCATGGCAGTTGAATATCCTCAAGCTACATACAAATCATGTTAGTAATCTCACTAGTAAACCACAAAATATCTTTCAAATAATTCTTAATTCCTTTAGACCTTCACAAGAAAATATTAGAACTTTCTGTATATTAATCTCCTTTCACCTACCACCCTACTACTTAATTCTCAAAGTTGAACCACTTATGTATTTAAACCATTTATATACATACAGTTCAACATCTACTTCTCACAATTAATTCAAAACAGTCCCATAATACAAATATAAATAAATAGTCCAAATGCCATCAAAATCAATATCAAGAATCACCAAAATTAAGTCCAAATGCTACTAATAATTTAGCATTTCAATTATCAACTTGTCTTATTATTAAATCAACATAACCACATCATAAAATATCCTTCAATAATATTCAAATTCAGCCTAAATAATCAACCATAAATATGCATCATTAAACATACAGGTCAGTCTAAATAAGCTCTTGATTAAAGATTGAAGTCTAGCCTACCTCAAGTAGATTGGATTTTGCAAATGATTAGGTGGCTGCTTTTCTTGGAAATATTTTAAGGAATAAAGTCTTGAAAAGAAGAAAATTTGATGTATAGGATAGTAGAGGTGAAGCTACGGTTGTGAGCAATAAAAGAAGGTAAGAAGTGAAAAGCAAGGTGCAAAGAAACAAGTAGTCGTGGAATGAGGTTTGAAGCTAGAAACTTACGTGCAACAATTTTGTAACATCATTAGATATTTATACTAATTTAATTAGTTAAGTTTTAAGTGAATTTAGTTAGATTATAACTGAATTAGGAGTTAGTCTAACTAACTCATCATTACTTTAAGATATATTCTTCAAAAACCTTATCTTGTACTATATTTTCTTGGTCAAGATTCTTAAATCATTGACTTGGGCAGCTGGCTTATGATATGCCGAACATGGGTGGGGCTGCTGAGATTATTTACTTGGCTCTTGTAATTACACATACACACAAGACCATATTTTATCTTTTCCTTTCAGCTTTCACAATTTTACAACAGCTTACACTTCATAGTTTTGCTTCTAGTTTATTGTTATGGTGCAATATTTTCCTTATTTAATGAATATTGTGCACATGGAAAGGGACCTTGCATGAGGCAACCTTTGATTGGTCCAATTTTTGGCTGATGATTTTATTCCTTGTATCAAAATTCTAGGAGTTACGCGTTTTGCCAAATCCAGATTTTTCAAATAGTTAGAAACATTTAACAAATGTGGTCCATTCTTAGTGTACTCTGTACCAATCTACCGGTCCATAAATTCTCATCTTTTAGTATGTTAAATTATACTTCCTAAGCTTTCTAACAAGATATCACATGCCTTATTTGGATTTCTAAAACTCTAGCTATAGCATATTTAAAATTAGACTCCAAAGCTACCAGCGAGCTCAAAATTGGACAATAACATCTCTTAGTATTTTCGTGACCTCAAACAGTACACAATCTAGATTTAGCTGAAATTTTCATATGTTATATTTGCCATCTAGATATTTAATTCCATATATCAAACACCTAATTTGAGTAAGAAATAAGAGATACATGTTTTTTAATACGGGTGGTAGAAGCTATTTTTGAGTGTCAGTTTGAACAGCTTATGTTAAAAATAAATTTTATCCTATTTTTCTTGTATCAAACTATCATCACATATCTATAATTAATTTTAATATGATTATAAGCTCAAAATAAAAAGTTGAGGATGTTACACAACACAAACATGAACAAGTTCACACCCCAGTGTTGATAGGACAAACTGTTCAAATACCACTAATGTAACACCCTAAAATTTGGGTTTACCAATACGCTTCAAATATCTTTCATTCTTCTTTATAAATAAATGATTTCTAATTGATTTCATACACGTCGTAACAAATCATGGAGAGATATGTAAATTTTTTACTGAAGTAAAACTTTTCATGAAGGCTCGTTAACCCTTTTCTTTTTAATAACGTTATCATCTTGAATAGAAAAGCAGTCTATTTTGAAATTGTATGTAACATACATATTTACAAGACATTGTTTCATTTAATACCACGAGTTGATATACATAGTAAATAGTTAAACATCACGTTAAAATTTTACATCTTTGAAATAACATCAAGTATGTATATACACACAATACTCACAAAGATGTATGTGTGTGTGTGTGTGTGTGTGTGTCATGTGTACATAAAGGTCTGAAATGATCCTCCATGGCCACCAAACATAAGCAAATAAGTATCAACGTAAGCAGTAAGTAAATAATATGACTAAACACATATAAAAGTTTTTGAAACCTAGGTATATTCAAATCAATACACAAAAGTGGACAAACCAAAGTCTCAGAGAAGTCATCTATTCAAGTCATCTATTAATCGATTATTTTTGTTAATTTAATCGATTACATTTGCGATTTAATTGATTACGGTCTGTTAAATCTGTTTTTCTATAAATAGCTTGTGGGTCTATTGTTTTGTTACTTACTAGAAATCATTTCTACGAAATATCTAACACTCACAAAGCTTTAGAATCTGAAAAAGAGTTCATTCTGAGTGAAAAACATTCTTCGTCTAAACATAGAATTCACAATTGATTGTTGATGAAGTTTTAAGCAAGGTTTTAAACAAAGGTCTTCAAGAAAGTTGTTCTCTACATTCATGCATTCAAACTCTGTTTGATTGTTAGTGTTCATCTCATTCATATGCAAAGGATCATGAGGTGATATCTTTCTTGAATCTTAGACTGTGTTAGTTCTATTGTTTGTTTAAAAGTTTGTGTTGTTTTCTAAAAACAAATACTTTCTTTAACGTTGTTTTTGGAGAATGGTTCTCTAGAGGGTAGAACTGAGTAGTATTCTCAGGTTCTTGATTTTAAGAAATCTATAGGGTTTAGATTTTGTCTTTGTCTAGGTTTGACAAGGAAGATCTGTTGTATAAGCTTGTAAAGAATAATATTTGTTTTAGTGGAATCTCTAACCAAGAGTTGGTTGGAAGTCACTGAATGTAGCCTCCAAGGTTGAGAGGTGAACCAGTATAGATCGTTGAGTTCTTTATTCTAATTATGTTCATTTCCCATTGTTTGTTTTTGGGTGATCAAGAAATTATCAACAAGATTTATTTTCTGGCATTACTTGAATTCCAAGGGTGATTTTGGTTGGAAGAAAGATTCTGATTTTAAAAGATTTTAATTGATACGATCCATATTACATATTCCACAATTTGTTTTAAGTATTTTTTTTTCAAAGAACTAGTTTAAACCAATTCACCCCCTCTTGGTTTATTTGAGTAGTGTTCATTGTATTTTCAATTGGTATTAAGTGGTTGGTTCTTGAAAGTTATTCAAGATCACTTTCTTTTCAAAGAAAATGAATACAAATCAAATAACTTTTAGAGAGAGAGCTTCTCTCAATCGTCCATCGATGTTTGAGGGTGAGCATTTTAGTTTTTGGAAAAATAGAATGCAAATCTTTTTCTAATCCAATGATCCTGGAGCTTGGAATGCCATTGAGAAAGGTCCTTTAGTTCTAATAAAAACAGTTGATAACAAATTGATTCCCAAAGAATGGAATGAGATGTCAGATGCGGAAAAAAGAGTTGTCCAATATGATTTTAAAGCTAAAAAAACATGATTACATCTGCTTTGTCTTCTAATGAATTTTTTAGAACTGTGAGATGCAGAAGTGCAAAAGAAATGTGGGAGATGTTGGAAGTAACTCATGAAGGAACAAATGAAGTAAGGAGATCAAGGAAGCATGCCTTGATTCATGAATATGAGATGTTCAAGATGAGCAATACTGAAAACATATCTCAGTTGCAAACAAGATTCACACATATTGTCAATCATCTTCTTGGTCTTGGAAAAACATTTGATGCTGAAGAATTGAACATCAAAATACTAATGTGTATAACAAGACCTTGACAGCCAAAAGTCACAGCAATCAAGGAATCCAAAGACTTGTCCAAGATATTCATGGCTGCACTTTTTGGTAAGTTACTTGAATATGAACTTGAAATGTCACATCTAACAAATGTAGAAAGTGTAGAAAAGAAACATAAAAGCATAGCTTTGAAAGCTGCATCCTCTAAAGTTGAGAAAAAAGAAGATTCAAGTAAAGAACATGAAAATGACAACATGAATCTAATAGTCAAAAAGTTCAGCAAATTCATGAGAAGGAACAAGAACAGAAAGTTCAACAAGAAAAATGACAACAACAACACCTCTACCAACTTTACTTGCTTTGAATGTGAAAAGCCTGTACACATCAAATCTGAATGTCCAATATTCTTGAAGAAACAACTAAGTGAGAGGAAGATAAAAAGGGAAGGAAAGACAAGGAAGACATATATTGCTTAGGAAGATAATGAATCAACTACTTCCGAATCAGCTAGTGAAGATGAAGAAGAAGCTAATGTTTGTTTTACTTCAACAACAGGTGATTATGAAGAATTCTCTAGTGGTAAATCTGAGGTAAATTCTGAATATGATAATATAGTTGATGTTTTCCATGAAATGCATGAAGATGCTAAAAAACTAGCAAAGTCAAATAATGAGCTGAAAGGAGATCTAAGATGACACATCACCAAACTTGTAGAAATGCAAAGTGAAGTTTGTAAATTAAAGAAGAAAATGAAAAACTCCTTTCAAGTTACAAGACAAATGGGTGCACATGTACATCTTCATCCTCTAAGCTAGATAAATACAATATGCTACAAAAAGAGTTTGATGATTTCAAAAGAAGTCAAGGAGAAAAGTACATGTTACTTCTATCTAAACATAGTGATTTGATTGATCTTTTAAGAAAGCTTTATAAAGGAAGATGCAACTTAGCTAAAATGATAAGTGTGCAGAAATATGCTAGAGATACTTCTGGTTTGGGTTACAAACAAGGTTCAAAATCATTTGGTAAAACCATATTTGTACCACCAACATAGAAGAATCAAAGGAATATCTATGAGTCAAAGATCAATCAAAATACTTACTTTAGGAATTCATCAAAAGCTGTAACTTGTAACTATTGCATGAAGAAAAGACATACATCTTTTAAATGCTATGCTAGAAAATATTATGTGCCTAATGGAGAATGTATTTGGGTACAAAAGAAGAAGAAAGTAGCTAACCCCTATGGACCTAACCTCAATTAGGTACCTTTCTTTGCTACTTGATTTGAATTTTGCAGGTGTATCTAAGAGCAAAATCTTCACTATGGTATCTTGATAGTGACTACTCTAGGCACATGACAGGTAACATATCCATGCTTACAAATGTCATATTAAAAGATGGAGGATTTGTTACTTATGGGGATAATAACAAAGGCAAGATAATTGGAGAAGGAAACATAGGAGGAAACATTAAGACAATGATCAGAAATGTCTTATATGTTGATGGCTTGAAACATAATCTACTAAGCGTAAGCCAACTATGCGACAAAGGGTTCAAAGTTTCCTTCATCAATAATTGCTGTTTGATTTGTGACAGTCAAAGTGGTGAAGTTATCCATGTTGGCAAAAGAAAGGGTAACATTTATGTTTTATCCATTGATCATGTATTCATACATAACACTAGCTGCCTTATAAGTAAAGTTGATGCAACTTGGTTATGGCATAGAAGAGATAGTCATATAAATATGCATCATATGAACAAGCTTGTAAGAAAGGACCTAGTGATAGGATTTCCTAAGCTTAAGTTTGAAAAGGATTAAATATGTGAAGCTTGTCAAAGAGGTAAACAAACAAAGAATTCTTTTCAAAGTAAAAAATGTTGTTTCTACTTCTAGACCTCTTGAGTTGCTTCATATGGATTTATTTGTTCCTTCTAGAATTATGAGCTTGGGAGGTAATTTCTATGGGCTTGTTATTGTAGATGATTACTCAAGATATACATGGACTTTATTCATAAGATCCAAGAGTGATGCATTCATAGCATTTAGAAAATTGGCCAAGATAATTCAAAATGAAAAAACTTGCAATATTGTTTCAATTAGAAATGATCATGGTGGAGAATTCCAAAATGAACATTTTGAAAATTTTTGTGAAGAGTTTAAAATTAATCACAATTTTTCAGCTCCAAGAACACCCCAACAAAATGGTGTTGTGGATAGGAAAAATAAATCACTTGAGGAAGGTGCAAGAACACTTCTAAATGAAACAAACTTGCCTAAGCACTTTTGGACAGATGCTTTAAGTATGGTTTGTTATAATTTGAATAGGATTCTCGTAAGGCCCATTCTGAAGAAAACCCCTTATGAACTATACAAAGGAAGGAAACCAAATATATCTCATTTTAGTGTTTTTGGCTGCATGTGTTTTGTTTTAAATAATGGTAAAGATTCTCTTGGAAAATTTGATTCTAAAGCTGATTATGCAATTTTTCTTGGTCACTCTTTACAATGTAAAGCTTATAGGATCTTTAATAAAAGAACATTATGTGTTGAGGAATCTGTCCATGTTATATATTATGAGACTAACCCTTCCAAGGAGAATTTGGAGTGTGATTCTGATGTAGGACAAAATGAAGAATTTCTGCAACTTAATGACTTGAATGAAAAAGAAAAAGTTGAACCAAATGATGAGATGGAACAATCAACTCATTTGCAAAAGCACAAGGATTGGAGAACTACTAAAGATCTTTCCCTTGACAACATAGTTGGTGAAGTATCCAAGGGAGTTTCTACTAAATCTTCTCTAAAAAATCTTTGTTGTGATATGGCTTTTGTTTCTCAAATTGAACCAAAAAAGTGTTGATCAAGCTTTAGTGGATGAACATTGGGTAATAGCTATGCATGATGAATTGAATCAATTCAAAAGAAACCAAGTTTGGGAATTAGTTCCTAGACCATCTACTCATATTCCTATTGGCACAAAATGGGTTTTTCGAAATAAGCTGGATGAAAGTGGCATCATAATAAGAAACAAGGCTAGATTGGTTGCTAAAGGATACAACCAAGAGGAAGGCATTGATTATGATGAAACTTATGTTCTTGTTGCTAGATTAGAAGCCATTAGGTTATTACTTGCATATGCTTACTTAATAAACTTTAAATTGTTTCAAATGGATGTTAAAAGTGCATTTTTAAATGGTTACATAGATGAAGAAATATATGTAGACCAACTCCCTGGGTTTACTGATTACAAGCATCCTAACCATGTTTTCAAATTAAGAAAAAGCTTTATATGGTCTGAAACAAGCACCAAAATCTTGATATGAAAGGTTAAGCAAATTTCTGCTTGAACAATCTTTCACAAGAGGACAGGTTGATAAAACATTGTTCATCAAGAGAAGAGAAATGTATATCTTGTTAGTTCAGATTTATGTGGATGACATTATATTTGGTTCAACTAATCAATCTATGTGCAAAGAATTGTCTGTCTCAATGCAGAGTGAATTTGAGATGTCAATGATGGGGGAGCTTACATTCTTTCTAGGATTGCAAGTCAAGCAAATGAAGAATGAAACTTTCCTTAGCCAAACCAAATATTGTCTGGAAATGATCAAGAAGTTTGAAATGGAAAGTTGCAAGGATGCTGCAACACCAATGACAAAGGAAAAAGTGTTGATGAGTCCAAATATAGGGGAATGATTGGTTCTTTGCTATATTTACTGCAAGTAGACCTAACATTATGTTAAGTGTATGCTTGTGTGCTAGATATCAAGCAAATCCCAAAGAATCTCATCTAACAACAGTCAAAAGAATCCTAAAGTATCTCAAGTCTACACTGAAAGTGGGACTATGGTTTCCAAAAGCTGTTGTGCACAAAGTCTTTGGTTGAAGCAACAACTTCAAGACTTTGGTGTTGAGATACAGAAAATTCCCTTGCTATGTGATAACACAAGTGCAATCAACATATCCAAAAATCCTATTATGCACTCAAGAACAAAGCATATTGAAATAAGACATCACTTCATCAGAGATCATATCCAAAACAGTAACATCAAAATTGAATTTTTTGATACTAATAATCAATTAGCTGATACTTTTACAAAACCCTTGGATATAGATAGATTCTTCACTCTTAGTAATGGGAATTCTAGATGAATATAGTGTGTGTTAGCATGCTGTTTATGTGCATATTTACATGAAAATATATCATTCATTGGTCATTCATTTCAAATATACGCAAATTTGAAATTGCTGCATAAACACTGTTCATGCTGATAAATTCACTGTAACAATCGATTATACGTCGGGATAATCGATTAAATGGACTTTAAAAGCCTTTTAAAGTGAATTTTGTACTTATGTAATCGATTATAGAAGCGAAATAATCGATTATTCTCCTTTCAAAATTATTTTAAAAGCCAAAGTTCACTGGAATAATTGATTACGCCTCGAATTAATCGATTACACAAGCTTAAAAAAACTTTTCAGAAATCACATTTCACTGGAATAATCGATTACCACAAATTGTATCGATTAAATGTCATCTTCCTGAAATGAATCTCATTGGTTTAATCGATTACACCTCGTGTTAATTGATTACAGCCCCTTGCAGAACTAATTTTGCTTACGAATTAATCGATTATAGAAGCTCGTAATTGATTATTCATGAAGTTACTATAAAATCTGACAGAACTTTTTGAAAATTGTATCTGTCCAACTGCCACCAAATTCAAAATTTGAAACTTCTGAGCTTTTATGGTAGTGGGTTAATTCGAAATAACAATTATGCTTTCAAATTTCAAACTTTGGAGCCTAAAAACATCATCCTAAAGCACTTTTGAATCACTCATGATTCAAAAGATGGATGCACTACTTTCTCTACATCATGAGCACAGGGCTGAGACAAATTCATTTATGGAAGAGATGAAATCTAGATTAGAAAACTTCAAGGCTAAGCTTGTACTTGAAGATTCTGAAATCTTTTAGGATTGCTTTATTTTCTATCTATTTGCTATGTTCTGTGTTTAACATGTTTTCATTTCTATTTCTCTCAGTTAATGTAATGCATCTTTGAATTAATGTATGTTCTGTTTCTCACCTCTAAGTATTCTCTATATAAGTATCTGTTTTGTCTTTGATAAGCCAAATAGGGGGAGAAATAATTGTTATGAGTAATATGATAGGGGGAGAAATGCAATAATGAAATAACTCTGACTGCCCAAGTGAGGGGGAGTAATTATGAAGAATGAATTATGCTTATGCTTGTTCTTGCAAAAAGGCTGACTTTGATTTCAGGATTATCAAGTTTAATTTTCCTATCCTTCATCCCTCAAATGCAATCAAAAGATTGATAATTGAACAATTGAAATTTGGCATGCTCAAAGCCAAAAAGGGGGAGATTGTTGGATTTAAAGGAAATTGTAAGAAGATTGAGACAAGGATAGCTTGAAGTTTTAGCTTTTTATATGCCCAATCTTTGATGACATTTGAAATTGCCTAAATGGATCAAGTGTATTTACTTATGATCCTTCATGCATTTGCATTATCATCTTCATGCATACATATCTTTGATTGATAAACTAAAATGGTTAAATGATTTTTCAAAGTTCATGTTCTCATGGTTGAAGCTTTTTTTTTTTTAAATATGAAAAACTTACTATTTTAATCGATTATCTAGATGTTTAATCGATTACATGCTTTCATTTTAAATCTGGAAAAGCCATAAAGAACACATTAATCGATTACTATGTTCTTGTAATCGATTACATAGTGTTAAATTAAAACCATGCATTGCTGCTTTAATTGATTACCATTTATTGTAATCGATTACATAGGCTATATTGAGAAAATATGTTGTGCTGCTTTAATTGATTACCATTTATCATAATTGATTATATAAGCCTATTGAAAAACTATGCCTTGCTACTTTAATCGATTACTTGTTGATATAATCGATTATTATGTTCATATATAAACATTTTCCCAAAAGCTTAAAGAACAATTTAATCGACTAAGTGAAGTATTAATCGATTATTTTGTTAATTTAATTGATTACATTTGCGATTTAATCTATTACAATCTGTTAAATATGTTTTTCTATAAATAGCTTGTGGGTCTATTGTTTTGTAACTTACCAGAATTATTTCTACGAAATACCCAATACTCACAAAGCTTTAGAATCTGGGAAAGAGTTCGTTCTGAGTGAAAAATAATCTTAATCTAAAAATATAATTAACAATTGATTGTTGATGAAGTTTTAAGCAAGGTTTTAAACAAAGGTCTTCAAGAAAGCTGTTCTCTACATTCATGCATTCAAACTCTGTTTGATTGTTAGTGTTCATCTCATTCATATGCAAAGGATCATGAGGTGATATCTTTCTTGAACCTTAGATTGTATTAGTTCTATTGTTTGTTTAAAAGTTTGTGTTGTTTTCTAAAAACAAAGTTTCTTTAAAGCTATTTTTGGAGAAGGGTTCTCTAGAGGGTAGAACTGAGTAGTGTTCTCATGTTCTTGATCTTAAGAAATCTATAGGGTTTAAATTTTGTATCTTTGTCTAGGTTTGACAAGGAAGATATGTTGTAAAAGCTTGTAAATAATAATATTTGTTTTAGTGGAATCTCTAACCAAGAGTTGGTGGAAGTCATTGGATGTAGCCTCCAAGGTTGAGAGGTGAACCAATATAGATCGTTGAGTTCTTTATTCTAATTCTGTTCATTTCTCATTGTTTGTTTTTGGGTGATCAAGAAATTATCAACAAGATTTATTTTTTGGCATTACTTGAATTTAATGGGTGATTTTGGTTGGAAGAAAGATTCTGATTTGAAAAGATTTTAAGTGATATGATCCATATTACATATTCCACAATTTGTTTTAAGTAATTTTTTTTAAAGAACTGGTTTAAACCAATTCACCCCCCTATTGATTTATTTGAATAGTGTTCATTGTATTTTCAGTAACTTAATCCACATGTCTATCACATTTTTTATTTATCATTGGCCCAACTTGCCATTAGGCTTTTTTCTCTCTGATGGTCTTATAAACTATAATTGATGACGACTGGAGTTCCCCTTCCGCCATGTAGCGATACAAATCTCTTAACCATGGATAAGGATGTATTATAGTCAGGAATATTGAGTGAGGCCCGCGAGTCCCCCGCGCTAAATGGATTTAATGTCCTTAGTCTAGTTATCACCACTCTCCATTCCCTCAGGTTCCTCTAAACCAATCGAACCATCCCCTAGTGTACCCATTGTAAGTCATCTATCGTTGCTAATCATTCCCTCGTAGTTTCTCGTAGTGTAGAGATCCATTGTTCTTGGATTGTCAGTTACGTGGTACATGCAGATGAGTGTTTGGAGGACTATGCCTTTACCAAGTCTAGAGACATCCTTTTCCTTATGCACGTCCATCTCTCCAACCCCGCCTCACATTCGTCATAGACTAACATCTGTTTCCTTGTTCCTTTTGCCTTACCTTTCATTTGCCCTGGTTGTATATGCTGCCCTCATTGAGTCGCCGACTTCACATGTCTTCACCACACGTACAATGAGAGGAAGGAACACTCACTCTTTCACTTCATCTGGGTACCATTACTATGGCTCATAAGTGGATAAGTCCACTTCTCACACAAGCAAACCTATGACATCATCACCACAAATACAATGAATTAATGAACATCAACTTTCTACAAGCCAAGCATTAGACACCCACAAAGTGAAACCAAAACGTGGATGATAACGCAATATAATATATTAATATATCATGGCAACTAATCAATATATAAACATAAAACATGAGAGTAAATTCATATCCATATCATGTTCATAACATCACAACATTCTACATTCAAGTCACCATACCTAGTGTCACATGCCATCAAAGTTATCACTTTAAACCAAGTCATAAGGTGTAGAAGCAATTATTTCACTAATTGGTTTTTATTCATTAATAATCCACAATTTATCACTTATCTTAATGATTTATCATATCAACTTTTTTTCATAACTAAATTATAATTTAACAACACCCAATAACAAATATGAATATAGTTCATGAAATTGTATCCAAAAGTCCAAGTAAAAATCCACATAATTTATAATAAATCAAAAAGTAGCATATACTGTGCTTTATCACAGTGCAATACCACCATCTTATAAAATCAATATCTTGATTGTAACTCAATGGAATTTCATAAATATTATAACCATAGAAAGACTTATGAGTCTGGTTTTGAAAATGATATCACTCATTATTAGAAGATCACAAAACACAAAGAACTAATCAATTTACTAACACATGTTCGAACCAGACAACAAAAGAATCCCCTGCATATACTTGTCCACAATTTAATTAGCTTCCTAATCATAATAGTGAATTAAAATGAGTGACCCCAACTTTCAAAGCTTAACATGTCTAGTTTTCATAGATGTTAATCAAAATCACATAATAATTCGAAGTTCACAAAACAAGCATCAAGGGTCGAAATAGAAAATCCAACAAAAAAGAAATTTTTTAGAAATTATAGAAATTTTATTTCCCATTCAAATTGAACGTGTCTTATATGGATTCGTATGCCCCAAATGTCTACTTTAATAATATAGTTTTACTTTTAGCATACGAAGCCTTAATCTGTCCCAACATTCAATTTCGTGAGACATGTCACAGCAGGAATTTCCACAAACAACTTGTGTGCACAATTTTAATCCAAATTGCATAGCAATCAAGACACACACACATCCAATGACTCTAAAGTATCTCTTAGTATCTTTACAATGCTTGCATATAAACCAAAATTTCTCTTTTTATTCATACCATTCATATGGAAGTATTAAAATTCTATCATGCACTCTTAGTCTAGAAAATCACAATTTCATAATAGAAACATAATTTAGAAACAACTTTATCCATTGACATATAATTTCAATTTTTAGAAACCGTATATGTTTCTCTAAGTTTTTAAGCATGCTAAAACAATTTTTTGAGTAAAAAAGTCTCAATTCCAGTCCCAATTTCATTTTTCCCTTGATAATGCAAAAATAAAGGGTCCAAAACTTGATTTTGACATAACTTCCACTTCCCAAATCCAAATTCAACAAACTTTATATGTTTTTTTAGGTTTTTGAAGTCAAAGAACTCAATTGTGGCATTCAAAATAGTAAATAACAATCACTGCAGATCCAATTGCATTAACAAAAGCAAATATGAAAAATAACACAGCATTGTACAACATAAAAATTAAAGCTCTACCCCTTACAACAACACATATACCCCAAGGACTTGAAAAACCCCTTTACCTTGGTTTTAAATCACTGGCATCACCATTCTACCACTAATATGATCACCATCACCATTCCAACACCATCATTGCCCTACTACTCCACCTCGACCACCATCACCACTATTAAAAATACTTCTACTTACAACTAATTAATGTAGGTAAAACATAGTGACTTGTACCTACCATTATTTGGTGTCGATAAATTTATTAAAACCAAAAAAGACTTCTACCTACAACTACTTTGTGTAGGTAAAACTCCAGGCAAAAATCATACATTTTCAATTAAAAATTACCAATTTGGGGCTGTTTTGAAACTAATTACACTTCCAGTCACGCCCAATTTGGGCATGACACCCCCTTGAGTCACGCCTGCCTAAATCTGTCTCTAAATCGCCTGCTAATTCGGTCGCTAACAGTTTTTGCGACGGAATATTATGGATTTTTTATTTATTTTTTATTTTTACGACCACAGTATTCCATCGCAAAAACTGTTAGCGACTGACATGAAGACCAAAATTGGTGTGTTTTAATTTTTGACATAAAATGTCATTTATTGTTATTTTTATCTAATTTTAAAGTATATTTAGACCGATCTTCATCATATGATTTTATTTAATATGATCTTTTTTACTTTTTTATATTGTTTTTGTAAGGACTGTTATTTTCGACGCTGGTGGCGCTAAATGTAATAGCTTGAATTCGTAAGTATATGTTAAGCTTAGTTAAGCATGAATCTAAGTTTTATGGTGGTTCTGGCATATGGCGCGACACACTTGGGGTGCGGCGCGACGCGCGCCATATGTGTATATAGGGCAGATGATTCTGCCATGTCACGCGAGTAGCGTGGGAGTCCACGCGAGTCGCGCC
>PYAF01002492.1:544098-577063 GCA_007407185.1 Glycine tomentella
ATACTCCTTCTGAGGGTTGATATTCTTTTGTATCACCACGGCTGAGTGGTGTGGATATTGATAGTTATATATATTGTACAGAACTTTGATATTTTGTATTTGAGACTTTTCCCTGAGTATATGTGATGTTTTCGGTTACTCTGCCTACAAAACTTATTATCTGTCTGTATTAGGTTTGTATTGGTAAACTGGATCAGCATGGGCATGATTATGCTTTTATTTTCTGATGTTTCCGTACATAATGTATCAAGAAAACGATCATATATTTCCGCTGAACTGATTAATTGATGTTTTACTGGTCATCTGATATTATTAATGATAACACGTCGGAGGCCTACGGGGTGTTACAGTTTTTATTTAGTATATATTTTTTTTAATTTTATATGATTTTATTTAATATACTCTGGATTTTTGGTATATCTAATTTTTAATATATTGTTTTATTTAATATAATTTCTAAATTTTATATATTTTGCTAAATATTTTTTGGATTTTTTATATAACTAATTTTTAATATAATATTTTATTTAATAAAAATTTTCAATTTTATTTTGGAATTTGAAAAAATTGAACATTTTTATTTTTTAAATTGTAAATAATTTTTTAATATAGAAAGCATTTTAAATAAAATATTATATTTTGATACTTCTAATTTTTTATATAGAGTCAACCCTATTAAACACATTATCCTCATCCCTCTCGTCATCATCTCTTTTATCCTCTCATAATTTGATAATTCTCTTTAAAAAAAAGTAGAAGACAATTTCCCTTTTCTCTTTTTGTTCTAGTCAAAAGCACGTAGTCAACTAACTCGTCATCAAAACTACACCGAAACTCAGGCTTTCTATCAATCGGTGACTCAATTGTATAAAATTAGTGTGGTCAAAACATAGACATCCAAACGAGAATGGGAATTAGAAAGGATCGTCCATCTTTCATGGTGAATGATCAATCGTGCGAGTAAGTTGGATTCTGTGATCTCCTTCTCAATCATCGTCACCATCTTTATCTCTTTGGGTAAGTGCAATGCAATTTGATTCACCTTGTCTCACGCAGTTCCACTTCTATTTCTAGAGTTCTGCAATGTTTCACTGCTCCAAGTGCGCTTTGGAATTAATGGGGTGCTAGAATTGCAATTATTGTGTGGTGAGTGCACTTTGGGATGAGTGGAATGAGTGGTAAAGTGTAAAATGAGTGCGGAAAAGTTAGGAATGAATGTGCTTTGGGATAAATGGGGTTATTATTTAAAAAATCCAAAAAATATTAAACAAAACCATATAAAATTTAGAATATAGAAAAAAGTTACAACAGCGTACAATATGTCCTTCAAATGGTCTAACTTTTGATAAAAATGTCCGATCATGGTGTACGATATGTCAAAACGCTCAAAATTAAGAGAAGTAATTAAAAAAAATAAAAAATAGCATTGAATTAACTAATTAAATAATTAAAAAATAGAAAAACAATGAAATTTTTGGATGATTGAATCTTAAATCCTAATTTTGAGGTACTTAGAGGCGTTTTTTGGAAAAAAATGATGGACCAAATTTCTTTTGGGATTTACTCAGGGCTTCCCCTCTCAATTTCGAGCGTTTTGACATATCGTATGCATCCATTGGACATTTCTATCAAAAGTTATGACCGTTTGAAGTTTATACATGCGATATCACTACAAATGCACAGTTGCCTGACACGTGGTGCAATGGGGGGAGTCACGCCCAATTTGGGTGTGACCGGTCACGCCTAATCTGGGCGTGTCTTATTGTCCCAGATTGGTAAATAGTTTCAAAACAGCCCCATATTGGTAATTTATTATTAAAAAATTATTATTTAGGTTTTTTTGCCTAAAACTCCATAATACTTGTGCCTTTGATCAATTAGTGTAGGTAAAACTCAAAAGGAATACTACCTACAAAAATCAAGTGTAGGCAAAATTCTAAAAAACTTATATCTATAACTACGTGATGTAGATAAAACTTCATAAACTTTTTACCTACATTAGGTTGGTTGGTGTAGGTATAACCTCAAAAGTCTTATATCTACAATTGTTTTGTGTAGGTAAAACTCTTTTAGATTGTTTGAATTTGAATACTATTTTTGTATAGTAAATACTCAATTTAATCTAAACAAATAATCATTCAGTTTATTTCAGTTTTTAGCTAATTTTTATTCAAAATTATAAAGATAAATATGTTAATTAATAGTTTTAAGAATTAATTTTAATTTAGATAAATATTATTTTTATGGATTAAATTAACATACTCTTGTTTTTAAAATATTAAGTATGCATGTATGAAGGATTAATTAATAAAAATTAAATATATTATTTAATAAAATTTTAATTATGTATTTTTTTTTTTACAGATCATGATCATTTTATTGTGTCACCATTCATTTTATTAACATTTTTTGAGTTATCGGTAATTTAATTTTCCATGAATTGATTACTCAATAGACACTAGAAAGAAATAGTGTTTTTCTGACAATTTTTTTGTGGCGGTCTCAAATAACGAATAGAAATATTATAACTTTTTTACAGGAGATTTGATTGTCACGACCAATGAGCTTGTCTCAAGTTATGCTCTATGTCACTTAACTGGATCTTGTTTGAAGCTGAGATATGTTTTCTGTGGGATTCATCTTGAACATTTCATACTCATGTATTAAGGCATGCTTCCTTGATCTTCTCACTTCATCTGTATCTTCATGAGTGATTTCCAATATTTTCCACATCTCCTTTGCACTTGTGCACCTAACTGTTCTAAAGAATTCATCAGAAGAAAATGCAGAAGTAATCATATTCTTAGCTTTAAAATCATATTGAACCACCCTCTTTTCAACATCTGTCATGTCATCCCATTCTTTGGGAATCATATCATTACCAATAGTTTTTATAGGAATTAAAGGACCTTCTTCTATTGTATTCCAAGCTCCTGGGTCATTTGATTGATTAAAGATTTTCATTCTATTTTTCCAAAAGCTGAAATGCTCTCCTTCAAACATCGGAGGACGATTAAGGGAGGCACCCTCCTTGAAGGTGATTTGTGTGGTATTCATTTTCTTTTTAAAGAAAGATAGTGATCTTGAATAACACTCAAGAACCTTCTCTTGATACCAATTGAAAACAATAAGAATACCCACAATAACCAAGAGGGGGGTGAATTGGTTTAAACTTGGTCTTTTAAAATTATTTATCAAATCAGAGTTAAGGATCTTTATCACTTTTAAAACCAAGAATGTTCTTATTCAATCAACCAACTCAGTTCAAGAAACTAATAGCTCAAAACAGAACTTGTTAGGTAATGATAATGAAAACATGATCAAATGAACAATATGACTTCTAAAGATAGAGATAAAGAAAAACCAACACAAACAATTTATACTGGTTCACTTCACAACAGAAGCTACGTCCAGTTTCTTGTAATCAACACTAGATTAGAGTTCCACTATTATAAATTTCTGCTCTTACAAGCTTCACAACAACCTCTCTTTATCAACACTAGATAAATAATAGAAATCTAAAACCCTATTAGACTCCTTAAGAACAAGAACCAAAGAACACTTCTCTGTTCTTTTCTATAGAACACTACTCTAGCCAAAGCTTCAATAACCCACTTACAATAGTCTCAAAATAACAGAAATTGTAAAAACAAAATTACACTCAGAGATTAAGGAGAGAAGCAACTTGATGATCCATTGAAAATGTAGGCAATTGAATTACCAATCAAGGTTGAATGCAGAACCAAAACTTTTAGAACATGCTTTCCTTTAAAACTCTTGAAGTTTCTTGCCCAAAAATCATTCAATGACTCATGAAGATTAAACAGTGGGACAAGAAGTTAGTAAACCCAGAAATTCAATTTCAAACTCTTAGAAGGCTTGTGTATACTCAGAAAATATGAAGTGTTCAAGTTACAAAACAAGCCAAGCCTTCCCTCTATTTATAACAAACTTTTGTAGCAACCAGTAATCGATTACACGTGCCTAATAATTGATTAAAACACATATGTAATCGATTAAATTATCACTTAATCGATTAAAGTGTTCAAGACATATTCTAGGTTTCATTAACGAGAACATAATTGATTAAACCGAGATGTAATCGATTAATTTAGTGAAAACGAGATTTTCAAAATAGTTTGTGTAATCGATTACAATAAAGAGTAATCGATTAAAGCAGAAATGTATTATTCTTGATTTATAATATGTAATCGATTACAAGAAACGTGTAATCGATTAATATGTACATTAAAGCTTTCATAGTTGTAAACATAAGCCATATAATCGATTAATCCGTGATGTAATCGATTAAAAAGTTTATCAAAGCTTTTCCAATTTCAAACATGAACAATATAATCGATTAATCTTTATAGGTAATCGATTAACACAGTGAAATGACATTTTTCCAAAAGCTTTACCCATTTAGATCTTTTTCGAAATAGCTTTGATTCTTTGTTAAAAATTCTATGTTTTCTACCCTAGATTTTATCTCCTCCAAGGCTGAGTTAGTTTCAGCCCTATACTCATGATGGAGGGACAATAAGCCATCCATATTTTGAATCATAAGAGATTCAAAAGGACTATAAAATGGTTGAGCAGGGCCTCCTTCTTCAGCCTCTTCATCAGCTTCTTCTTCAATATCAGCAGCAACACCAGGGGCTTGTTGGCCAGCCATTTGCATCCTTGAGAAGTTTTGACCATCCCTAGCTTTGTGAGATGTCTCTCCTTGATGAGACTGTTGCTAGAGTTAGTGTTGTCAACCACTTCATTAGAAACATCAATTTTAAAGAAGTTTATAAACCTGGAAACCAGAACAGGGTATGGAAAAGGGTAGTTCCTTAACCTCTTAGACTTAAGCATTATCTCCTCCAGAATAAAAATCCAATTCATCTGAATTGAGTTCTTGAGAGCATACACAATTTGTAGGTCATCATCAGTGGCTTGGGCATGGTTGGTTGCTCTAGGAGTTAGGATGTAGGTAATTATGTAGTGAATGAGTCTGTCCTCATGTGTCATTGGGACAGTGCCTAGTCTATGCTTCAACCTCATTTGGGGATCAAGAAGCATCCCCCTGTAGGTCTCCACCCTATTATACCCTTCAGCCTCATCTTTGAATTTCCTTTCTCCTTCAAAGAAAATTCCAGATACAACTTCCCAAATTTCAAGAGTAATCTCCATGGCTACTCCATTTACTTGAGACCTAAGGGTCCCATCCATAGAACCCTTAGCACAGGTGTAAAACACCTTCACTAATTCAGGGTAATAGGTACTCTTCATTTCAACAAATTTTCTCAATCACTGGGTTTCAATGAAGGCAGGGAATTGAAAACCCTCTCTAATGAACCAGTCAAGGTCAAGGTATTTGGGGGAACAGATCAATTTTGTGACATTTAACTGGAGATATGTCATTTTGTCTCTCTCTGCAGGAAACCAGTGGTCTAACCTATTTACAGTTGGGTTAGAGGTTTCACCAGCCTTTCTTTTGGAGGTTTTGACTCTTTTAGAGGTAGACATGACTAAAAAGGAATAAGAGAATAGCTGGGCAGAGTTTCTAAACTCAGAGAGAAGAAGAACACAACAGTGTTTTAAGGAAGAAGATGAGAAAGGTGTGATTTCATCCTTCAACAAGGGTTGTATTCAAAATTTGAAATTAGGAACGGTTAGTATGAATTAACCCACTACTATTAAGGCACAGAAGATTCAAATTTGAATTAGGTGGCAGTTGGGCAGTTACAATTTTCAAGAAAAACTGTTAGATTTTGTAGTAACTCCATGAATAATCGATTATATACTCATGTAATCGATTAATTCGTAGGCAAAATCATTTTCTGCTATACCAGTAATTGATTATTTTGACCAGTAATCGATTACTCTAGTGACATTCAGTTGGAGAAGATGATTTGTAATCGATTATTAGCTCTTTGTAATCGATTATTACAGAAGAATTTAAAGTTTACAAAAAATTTCAATCAATTTAATCGATTACCATCCACTGTAATCGATTATTCCAGTGATATTTGAAATACAAAATCAATTTGAAGCTTGTGTAATCGATTATTCCAGAAGGTTTGAATTTTTAAAATAGATTCTCAGCAATTTAATCGATTATCATTCACTGTAATTGATTATTCGAGTGAACTTTGGCTTTTTGAAATATTTTCGAAGGTCAAATAATCGATTATCTCGATGCTATAATCGATTACATGAGTTCAAAATTCATTCTGAAAAGCTTTTTAAGTGATATTAATCGATTATTTCGATAGGTAATCAATTATTACAAACAATTTATCAGAATGAACAGTGTATTATGCAGCACAACTGGAAAATTGAAGGCATATGTGATGATGGAACAAGTATGAAGCTATTTCACATGGATAGGCACATAACACTTATGCTAATGAAGATTTGATTCATCCAAGATACCTAGCATGTTTCTAAAAGTATAAATCTATCTCTTGCTAGAGGTTTAGTGAATGTATCAGTCAATTGATTATGAGTATCAATGAAGTCAATTTTGATATTACCTTTCTGAATGTGATCTCTTAGGAAATGATGCCTTATCTCAATATGTTTGGTCCTTGAGTGCATTATTGGATTCTTGGAAATATTGATAGCACTTGTGTTGTCACATAGCAGAGGTATTTCTTTTAATTTCCACACCATAATCTTGCAATTGTTGCTTTAACCATAGACTTTGAGCACAACAACTTCCAACAGAGATGTACTCAGCTTCAGTTGTTGACAAAGCAACACAAGATTGTTTCTTGCAATGCCATGAGGTCAGTGAACTTTCTAGTAGATGACAAGTTCCACTAGTGCTTTTTCTATCCAATTTGCACCCTGCAAAATCAGAATCAGAATAACCAACAATGTTAAGTGATGCACCTTTAGGATACCAAAGACCAACTTTTGGAGTTGATTTGAGATATTTGAGAATCCATTTGACTGCGATGAGGTGTGATTCTTTGGGATTTGCTTAATATCTTGCACACAAACACACACTCAACATAATATATGGTCTACTGGCTGTTAAATATAGCAAGGATCCAATCATTCCTCTAAACTTTGACTCATCAAGCTTCTTCCCTTTTTCATCTGAATCTAGATAGGTTGATGTTGCCATTGGAGTTGCAGCATCTTTGCTTTTCTCCATTTCAAACTTTTTGATCACTTCAAGGGGTTTGGTTTACAAATGTTCCATCCTTCATTTGCTTCACTTGAAGTCAAAGAAAGAATGTTAATTCTCCCATTATTGACATCTCAAACTCATTCTGCATAGTGTTAGAAAATTCTTTGCATAACACTTGATTAGTTGAACCAAAGATTATATCATCAAAATGCATTTGAACCAGTAAAATATCATTTCTTTGCCTTTTAATGAACAAGGTTTTATCAACATGTCCTCTTATGAAAGATTGTTCAAGGATAAATTTACTTAACCTTTCATACCAAGATCTTGGAGCTTGTTTTAAACCATAGAGAGCTTTCTTAAGTTTAAAAACATAATTTAGATGTTTGAAATCAATAAAACCAAGAGGTTGCTCCACATATATTTCCTCTTCAATATATCCATTTAAGAAGGCACTTTTAACATCCATTTGAAAAGTTTAAAACCCATTAAACATGCATACGCAAGCAACAACCTAATGACTTCTAACCTTGCAACTGGTGCAAAGGTTTCCTCATAGTCAATGCCTTCCTCTTGGTTGTAACCTTTTGCAACCAATCTAGTTTTGTTTCTGACTATAATTTCACTCTCATCAAGTTTGTTTCTAAAAACCCATTTAGTGTCAATAGGTTTGAGAGAAGAAGGTCTAGGAACAAGTTCCCAAACTTCATTTCTTTTAAATTGATTTAATTCATCATGCATGGCATTCATCCAATGTTCATCAATTAAGGCTTGATCAATATTTTTAGGTTCTATTTGTGAAACAAAAGCCATATTACAACAGAGATTTCTTAATGAAGATCTAGTAGATACTCCATTTGAGACTTCACCAATGATATTGTCAAGAGAGAGATCTCTAGCAGTTCTCCAATCTTTTGGCTCTTGGACTGGTGTTGATTGACTTGCTTCACTAATTTGTTCCTCTTTTTCTTTAACCATTGAATCATTTAGCTGGATAAACTCCTCCAAAGGACCTGCATCTACATCACACTTCTTTTCCTCTTTAGAGGGATTAAATTCATCACAAATAACAGGTACAGATTCTTCCATGCACAAGGTTCTTTTATTGAAAACTCTATATGCTTTACTATGTAACGAATATCCAAGGAAAATGACTTCATCAGCCTTAGCATTAAATTTTCCAAGTGATTCTATGCTATTATTCAAAACAAAACACTTACAGCCAAATGCTCTCAAATGAGAAATGTTTGGTTTTCTACCTTTGTATAGTTCATAAGGGGTTTTCTTTAAAATAGGCCTTATCAACAATCTATTCAAAGTGTAGCAAATTGTACTTAGTGCATCAGCCCAAAAATATTTAGGCAAATTTGTCTCATTAAAAAGATTTCTAGCACCTTTTTCAAGGGATCTATTTTTCCTCTCCATAACACCATTTTGTTGAGGTGTTCTTGGAGCTGAAAAATTGTGGTTAATTTCATTTTGTTTACAAAATTTTTCAAAATGTTCATTTTGGAATTCTCCACCATGATCACTTATTGAGATAATTTTGCTCCCCTTTTCATTTTGAGCAAGTTTGGCCAATTTTCTAAAAGCATTGAAAGCATCACTCTTGGATTTCAAAAACAGAGTCCATGTGTATCTAGAGTAATCATCTACAATAACAGGCCTATAGTAATTACCTCCTAAGCTAATAGTTCTAGAAGGACCAAACAAATCTATGTGAAGTAATTCGAGGGGTCTTGAAGTAGAAAAAACATTTAATCGATTAAAATGCATATGTAATCGATTAAATTACATGCGCCTAATGATTGATTAAAATGCATATGTAATCGATTAAATTATCACTTAATTGATTAAAGTGTTCAAGGCACATTCTGGGTTTCATTAACGAGCAAAAGAATCGATTAAACTGAGATGTAATCGATTAAAGCAGAAAATCTTATTTCAGAAAATAACCTGTGTAATCAATTACAAGTTATGGTAATCGATTAAGGAAGCAAGACAGGTTTTATCAAAATAGCCTATGTAATCGATTACAAATGATGGTAATCGATTAATTTAGTGAAAACGAGATTTTCAAAATAGTTTGTGTAATCGATTACAATAAATAATAACCGATTAAAACAGAAATGTATTATTCTTGATTTATACAATGTAATCGATTACAAGAAATGTGTAATTGATTAATATATACATTAAAGCTTTTCTAGTTGTAAACATAAGCCATAATCAATTAATCCGTGATGTAATCGATTAAAATGTTTATCAAAGTTTTTCCAGTTTCAAACATAAACAATATAATCGATTAATCTTTATGGGTAATCAATTAACACAGTGAAATGACATTTTCCAAAATTTTACCCATTTAGATCTTTTTGAAATAACTTTGATTCTTTGTTAAAAAATCTTAAGCATATAAATGACTATATTTATGCAAATGCATGGATAATTAGATTTGCTTCTAATACACTTGGATTTGGATTTCAATCTTCAAGGCATGTGAAAAGCTCAAAACACTTCTAAGCCGAAATCTTCATTCTTCTTGTTGCTCCCCCTATATCCAACAACAACATCAACCTATCTAGATTTAGATGAAAAAGGAAAGAAGGTTGATGAGTCAAAATTTAGGGAAATGATTGGATCTTTGTTGTATTTGACAGCTAGTAGACCAGATATTATGTTGAGTGTGTGTTTGTGTGCAAGATATCAAGCAAATCCCAAAGATTCACACCTCACTGCAATCAAAAGGATCCTCAAATATCTCAAATCAACTCCAAAAGTTGGTCTTTGGTATCTTGAAGGTGCATCACTTAATATAGTTGGTTATTCTGATTCTGACTTTGTAGGATGCAAGTTGGATAGAAAAAGTACTAGTAGAACTTGTCTTATACTAGGAAGTTCACTGATCTCATGACATTGCAAGAAACAATCTTGTGTTGCTTTATCAACAGCTGAAGCTGAGTACATCTCTGCTGGAAGTTGTTGTGCTCAAAGCCTATGGCTAAAGCAACAATTGCAAAATTTTGGTGTAGAATTAAAAGAAATACCTCAGCTATGTGACAACACAAGTGCTATCAACATTTCCAAGAATCCAATAATGCACTCAAGGACCAAACACATTGAGATAAGGCATCATTTCTTTAGAGATCACATCCAAAAAGATAATATCAAAATTAACTTCATTGATACTCACAATCAATTGGCTGATATATTCACCAAACCTTTGGCTAGAGATAGATTCTATACTTTTAGAAACATGCTAGGTATCCTTGATGAATCTAATCTTTACTAGCATGATTATTATGTGTTTATCTATGTGAAATAGCTTCTTACTTGATCAATCATCACATGTGCCTAAAAAATTCCAAGTTGTGCTGCATAAAACATTGTTCATTCTTATGTTTTCACTGTAATAATCGATTAAAACACATATTAATCGATTAAATGGACTTGAAAAGCTGCTAGGAATGAAATTCATGCTTATGTAATCGATTACACACCCAGGATAATCGATTATTCTTCACAGAAAAATAAATCCAGAACATGAATTTTCCTAGAATAATCGATTAAGCCACGGATTAATCAATTACACAGCATAAAATTCCTTTTACAAAATTTAAATTCACTAGAATAATCGATTACGGTGAATGGTAATCGATTAAATTGTTTGAAAAACTGTTTGAAACTCAAAATTTTCTCTGTAATAATCGATTACATGAGAGATATAATCGATTATTCTTCCTTTGAAATTGTTTCAAAATTCAAATCTTTCTGGAATAATCGATTACGACTCGAATTAATCGATTACACAAGCTTCAAATTCATTTTACATTTCAAATCTCATTGTAATAATCGATTACATAAGAGAAAAATTGATTACACTTCATCTTCTTTAACTGAATTTCACTAAAATAATTGATTACTTGACGAATAAATTGATTACAACTTCTGCAGAAACTAATTTTGCTTACGAATTAATCAATTACATAAGCATATAATCGATTATTCATGGAGTTATTGCAGAATCTGCAAGATTTTCTTGGAATTTGTAACTGCCCAACTACCAACTAATTCAAAATTTGAATCTCTTATGATTCAAAAGATGGATGCCTTATTGTCACTTCATCATGAGCATAGTGCTGAGACTAATTCATCTGTGAAGGAGATGAAATCTAGGCTAGAAAATACAGAAGCTAAGCTTGTCCTTGATGATTTTGTTAAACTAGTTTAGGTTTCTTGTATTTTCTGTTGATTCATGTACTGTCTTTTCCTTTGATTAATGAAATTTGCATTTCTTTTTCTCATTATTGTTGTGCTATCATTTGCCTTTGAAAAGCCAAATAGGGGGAGAAAAATTGATTGATAACTTGATTGAAAACTAACTTTGTTTTGTTCTCTGTTCTGCTCTGTTTTTTGTTGCGTTTTTACAAATTGATAAATGACGAAAATTATCTAAGTAAGGGGGAGCAAACTAAGTCAAGGAAGCTAACTAATGGAAGTAAATGATCAATGTTTATGCAAACAAATATCATAACACTTGTTCTTGGCAAAGAGGCTGATTTGTTTTCAGGTTAACAAAGTTCAAACAAAGTTCAAGACTTCTATCTTTTTCATCCCTCAAAGCACTTCAAATCTTTAACACATGGTCAATCAATATTTGGCATGTTCAAAGCCAAAAAGGGGGAGATTGTTTGATATAGGGGGAGCAACAAGAAGAATGAAGTTTTTGACTTGGAAGAATGTTTTGAGCTTTTCACATGCCTTGAAGATTGAAATCCAAAATGAAGTGTATGAGAAGTCAATCTGTTGATCCTTGCATTTGCATGCATATAATCATTTACATGCTTAAGTTTTTTCATCAAAGAATCAAAGCTATTTTGAAAAAGAAGTAAATTAGAAATATTTTTGGAAAAATGCAATCTTTCTGTTTTAATAGATTACACAACAGTATAATCGATTATTTGCTTAAGTTTTAAATTTGGAAAAGCATTGAAGAAGATTTTAATCGATTACTTAACATTTGTAATCGATTACATAGTGTAAAACAAAAGTAATACATTGCTGCTTTAATCGATTACTATAGACAGTAATCGATTACACAAGCTATCTTGAAAATCATGTTTCACTGATTTAATCGACTACCATACATTGTAATTGATTGCATAAGCTTTTTTCTTAAGGAACCTTCACTGCCTTAATCGATTAACATACATTGTAATCGATTACACAAGAGGCTTCAGATATAAAACTTCACTGCTTTAATCGATTACAGCTCGATTTAATCGATTATTTTGTTTGTTGTTAAACCCAGAATGCAGCCTTGAACACTTTAATCAATTAAGTGATAATTTAATCGATTACATGAGTCGTTTTAATCGATTATTTGGCACGTGTAATTGATTACAATTTGTTATAAAAGTTGTTATAAATATGTCTAAGGCTTGACTTGATACATTAACTTGAATACTTCGAAATTTCTGAATACACACAAGCCTTCTCAAAGTTTTAAAGTGATTTTCTGGGTTAACTAAAGTCTTGTCCCACTCTTTAATCTTCATGGGTTTTGAATGATTTCTTGGGCAAGAATTCTCAAAAAAGTTTTTGGAGAGCATGTTCTGAAATCTTTTTTCTCATTCAACTCTGATTGGTAAACCACATGCATTCATATTCATTGGATCATCAGGTTGTTTCTCTCCATAATCTTTGATTATAATTTCGTTTTTGCAATTTCTAATATTTCATGCTATTGTAAAGAGTTCTTTGAATCTTGTTCTAGAGTAGTGTTCTCTAGGGAAGAACAGAGTAGTGTTCTCTGGTTCTTGATAACTAGAAGTCTAATATGGTTTTAGATTTATATTCTTTATCTAGTGTTGATAAAGTGTGTATGATATAAAGCTTGTAAGAATTGAATTTTATAATAGTGGAACTCTAATCTAGTGTTGATTAGAAGAAACTGGATGTAGCTTCTCTTGAAAAGTGAACCAGTATAAATTGCTTGTGTTGATTTTCTTTATCTTTATTTCTACAAGTCATCTTGTTCATTTTTTTTGTGTTATTATCATTACTCAACAAGTTCTGTTTTTGAGCTATTGATTTCTTATGCTGAGTAATTTGATTGATTATGATGTATGTCTAAACCCATTAGACATGAATTTTCCAAATCTACCTTGTAATGGAACTCAATCTTCAAGCAACTTTCAAGAACACGTAAGCTGTCCAAGCTTTCATGAAAATGTATGGCTGGAAGCTTTCTTTAATGGCAGCAATGGAAGATGGAAGAGAGGTTAGGGATGAAGATGGAAGACACCATGGAGAAGCTCTCCAATAAGTCTAGAAAGAATCACCACAATAGCTTGAAGCCATTGATAAGAAACAAGAGGTTCTTACAAAAGAACTTGAGAGAAACTCTCACAATAATTTTTAGAATTGTATTAATGAACCAAAGTTAGCTACATTCAGTTTGTGGACAGCTTATATAGGCCACAAAATTACACATCAAATTCACATGAAATGACAATTCAAATGAAGCTTGAAGTACAACAAAAGGAGCCTAAATGCAAGCTAAATGAAGCTTATGGTGCAAGCTTCCCTAAGTGACCCTTGGCTGTCCCAAATTCGAAATTGGTGCAGTATTTTTAGCTTCTAAGTGCAGCCAACAAGTTTAGTAAGTTGCTACACAAATTACAAACAAGTGCACCTACACTTCTTTACACAATTTCACTAAAAGGCCTTTTTATTTGTCTCAACTTAAGCTTCTAACAAGCACTGGAATTTATTGAATTAAAATGGACTTGAGATATCAAAATCCAGCCCTTGTTCTCCTTGGATTGGTGTCTTCCTCATGCTTGTCCAAGTTAGCCTTGATATGTTCTTGAAGGGCTTCAGTTCTAGCTCTTGTCATGGATCCTTTAAAGCTCACCAAAGGAAGTGCTTCAAGCTCTCCTTCTAGACCTTTGGCTTGGAATAAACCTCCATCAGATTAAAAGCATTCTTGGTTTAAAAGTGATTAAGATCCTTTGACTCTGATTTTATAAATAATTTTAAAAAACCAAGTTTAAACCAATTCACCCCCTCTTGGTTATTGTGGGTATTCCTATTGTTTTCAGATGATAGATCCTTGGATGCAACAGTGGACGACATATAGAGATTAAATAATTCATTAATAAAGATCATTCCCAATTGACTTTTTAACAAAATCAACCTTTCTTCAGTTAAGGGTTTTGTAAAGATGTCCGCAAGCTAATCATCAATGGGTACAAACTGTAAATCAATTGTCCAATTCTAAACATGATCTCTTATGAAATGATGCTTAATTTCTATATGTTTAGCTATAGAATGTAATGTTGGATTTTTCAAAATACTAATAGCAGCTTCATTGTCACAATAGATGAAAATTTTACTCTCATAAATACTGTAATTGTCAAGCTTATTCTTTATCTATAGTAGTTGAGCACAATAGTTTGCCATTGACATATATTCAACTTCAGTAGTGGATAGTGCAGTTGAGTCTTGCTTCTTACATATCCATGTTACTAAGTTGCCACCAATAAAGTGACAGCTTCCACTTGTGTTTTTTCGTTCAACTTTATCACTAGCATAGTCAGCATCATAGTAGCTTGTAAGTCTGAAACTTTCTCTTCTTTTGAATAGAAGCCCAAGATTAGAAGTTTTAATTAGATATCTAAAAATACATTTAACTGCAGTTAGATGAACTTTCCTTGGTTCCTTTTGAAATCTTGGACATAGAGAAACACTAAACCTAATATCAGGCCTAGACGCAGTGAGATAGAGCAGTGAGCCAATCATTGTTTTGTACTGAGTCCCTTCCACCTTTTCTGATTCCTTGTTCAATCCAAGGTATGTAATGGGATGCATTGGAGTCTTCATTTCTTTTGCATCGTCCATGTTGATTTTTTAGTAATTCTTTCACATACTTAGTTTGATGAATGTAGAATCCTTTTGGTGTTTGTTTTATTTGTAATCCAAGAAAGAATTTTAACTCTCCCATCATGCTTATTTCAAATTCTGTCTACATCAGCTTAGAAAAATCTTCACAAAGCATTTCATTAGTGGCACCAAAAATAATATCATCTACATATACTTGCACTAATAAAAATTAATAATCATAGTTTTTGTGAAAGAGTGTTATATCAATCTTTCCTCGCATAAAACCATTTTTCAAGAGAAATGAACTTAGTTTTTCGTACCAAGCTCTAGGAGCATGCTTAAGTCCATATAAGGCTTTGTTAAGCTTAAAAACATGTTAAGGAAGGGTTTCACTTTCAAATCCTGGAGGTTGTTCAACATAAACATCCTCTTGGATTAAACCATTTAGAATTGCGCTTTTTACGTCCATTTGATATAGCTTCATATTGTTATAAGCTGCAAATAAAAGTAAAAAGCATATTGCCTCTAAACGAGATACAGGTGCATAAGTTTCTTTGTAATCTATACCTTCTTATTGTGAGTATCCTTTAGCAACTAACCTTGCTTTGTTTCTCACAACCTTACCATTTTCGTCCAGTTTGTTGTGAAAGACCCATTTCGTTCTTACTGCTTTCTTTCCTTTTGGCAATTCAACTAACTTCCAAACATCATTGCTTTAACCCATTTGTAATCTTGCATTGCATCATTAATGTGTTTGGGTTCCATTTCAGAGATTAACGCAGTGTGCCCTTGTGTTCTAAGTGATAATCTTGTTTGAACACAATCTGTTGGATCACCAATGATTTGACTTTCTAGATGATTCCTTCACATGATGTGTCTAGTGGGTTCTCTTACCTCTTGAACTTCTTGTTGAGTGGACGCTTCTACCTTTGGATCTTGTTTGGACAAGCTAGTTGCTATAGAGTTGTCATCTAGTTGCAGATCTGCAAAAGACTCGTTTAGCTCTGACAAATCTTGATAAGGCTCATTTTTGTCAAATCTTATATGAATAGTTTCTTCAACTACCAAGGTTCTTGAGTTGTAAACTGTGAATGCCTTTGAGGTTTCAGAGTATCCAAGAAATACTCCATTATCATTTTTTGAGTCAAATTTTCCCAAGTTATCTTTTGTGTTGAGAATGAAACATCTGAATGGATGAAAATATGATATGTTAGGTTTTCATCCCTTCCACAGTTCATTAGTAGTCTTTTAAGGATAGGTCTTATGTAAATTCTGTTTTAAAGATAACATGCAATATTCATTGTTTCCACCTAGAAGTGCTTAGGGGTTGAATTATCATTGAGCAAGATTCTAGCCATCTCTTGTAAAGATTTGTTCTTTCTTTCTTTTAACTACCCCATTTTGTTGAGGTGTTCTCGATGTTAAAAAATTGTGAAGGATTCCATTTTCTTCACTAAACAGTTGAAACTTTTCATTTTCGAATTCTCCCCTATAATCACTTTTGATTGAAGTAATGCATACTCCTTTTTCATTTTGAACACGTTTACAAAATTTAAAGAAGATATCAAAAGACTCATCCTTGTGATTTAGGAACATGACCCATGTTCATCTAGAGTAGTCATCCACTATGACAAGTCCATATCTTTTTCCACTTGTTGATGCAGTTATGGTTGGACCAAACATATCAAGGTGTATCAACTACAAGGGTCTAGAAATGGAAACAATGTTTTTACTCAAAAAGGATTTTTTAATCTGTTCCCCCTTTAGACATGCCTCACAAAGTAAATCATTCTTGTATGACATACTTGCTAGACCTCTTATGAGGTTGTTTTTCTGTAGTTTGGAGATTAACGTCCAACTTGCATGGCTAAGTTTTTTATGCCATTGCCAGTGATTTTCTTTAACAGACAGCAAGTAAGATACCTTTTGATCTGTAAGGTCTCTCAGTCTAATTTTGTAGGGGTTACCTTTTCTTTGGGTAGAGAATAGAAGAGACACATCTTTATATAGGACGACACACTTATCTATGTTGAAGGAGACACTATATACACTGTCGCATAATTGACTTATGCTCAGTAGATTATGTTTAAGATTGTCAATAAACAGAACATTATCAATAGAAGGATAGTGATGAATACATACCTTACCCATTCCCGTTATCTTTCCTTTTTGATTTCCTCTGAAAGTGACTATTCTACCATGATAGGGAGTCAGGCATTGGAATATACACCTTGCTTCCAGTTATCAAGGACATCTGTAGTACCATGATAGGTGTCTGCTTCCAGTTATCAATGACATCTACAATATGAATAATCTTTTTCTTAAGTACCCAAATCTTTTTGAGTTGTTTTGTGTTAGCCATAAAATTATTGATTGTATCGTTCTTAGGTCGATCTTTACACTTTGATGTCATATGACCAGTCTTACCACACAAGTAGCAGACAATGGTGTCCTTATCATGAACATATACCTTTCCATCATATCCATATCCAGATTTTTCTGAGGAACTTCTACAATATCCTAACAATTTGTTGAGATTATCTGTACCATTGACAAATTTGGCTAATGTAGTTTTCAAGGTTCTAGTTTCCTCATGAAGTTTGACAACATCTTGAGGTTGACCCATAACTTCTTGGTTCTTCAAAAGTTTATCATTCAAAGCTTTCCCAGATATTTTGTGTTCTTCATATTCCACCCAAAGATTATGTTTACTCATTTTGAGATCTTCATAATCTTTGTATGCTTGTGCAAATTCTTTCTATAGATCATATTTTTCTTCCTTTTCATAATCATGAAGTTCATTCAGCTCTTTCAGATCATTTTGAAGATCTTTCAATTTGTTTTCCAACTCTTAAAAGTTCTTGAGAAGAGTAGCTTTTTCTTTGGCATTTGTCTCGATCTCAAGACATAGCTTAGACTCTTTTCTTTATGATTCATAAAAGTTTCACTTGTTTTAGTGGACACATCCAATGAAATTTTTACTTGATCCTGAATAGTTTTCTCAAGTTTTGAATGATCTTTGGATAGATTTTTGAAATCTTTTCGTAAGTGTTTGTAAGCTTTTAAGGAATAGATGAATTAGATAGAAGTTCATGATAGGATTTTTTTAAGAAACTTAGGGTCGTCAAGATTTACCTCATCTTCTTGATCTAATTTAGATTCATCAGAAGTTGTATCTAGCATCAAGCATATGTTGGCTTCTTCATCATTTTTAGCAAACGAGGTGTCGTCTAGATCTTCCCATGTGCTCATTTGAAGAATTTCTTCTTGTACTGTTTCTCGATACGTGTTCTTTGGACAATGATGCCTTTTTGTTCTTTTGGCTGCTGAGAGCTAAAGACTTTTCTCTTTTGGTTCCTTTGTCCTACTAAAGTACTTGTTTATGAACCTTGAGGGTACTAACTAGTTCCTCAAGGGACATAAAATCAAGATTCTTTAAGGCTCTTAGTGTTGTTACCTTTGGTCTTCACTTCCTAGACATACTTCTTAGAATTTTGTCAACATGATAATAATTATCATAAGTTCTACCTAAGGATCTTAGTTCATTGAGAATGGTTTGAAAGTATCTGAACATACATTATATGTCTTTGCCTTCTTCAATAGAAAAGAGTCCATACATACAAGTGAGGAGACTGAGTTTGTTCCTCTTTACCTATGATGTACCTTCATATGTTACAGCCAGAGTGTCCCACATTTGTTTAACACTTATCAAATTTTGTACCTTGGTGTATTATTCTTCGGATAGTACGAACATCATATTCAGAGCCATGGAGTTGAGCAGGAATATGATTTTGTGCTCCTCCATCCATTAACCTCTAGGAATCTCATTCAACGTATTATCATACGGAATATAATCACCATTTACCACCACATCCCATAGATATATATGAATAGATTCAAAGTGAGTTATCATATGTTCCTTCCAATAATCATATTTTATGCCTCTGAATAGAAGTGGTTTGTTGGTGAAGAATCCTTCTTTCATATGTTTGATATGTGGGATATTTTCCTTAGTATTGTCAGATACTCAACCCTTACGGCCAAGCTCTGATACCAACTTAAATAATAATAGTCACACTAGAAGGGGGGTTGAATAGTGTGTTAACTTACATAAACTTTTAAACACACACACATTTGTGTGTGTGGAAATGTAGAAAAGGGATAGATCATCCAATGAGGAGAAAAATAGATTTTAATAAATACAAGTTTGATTTTCCAGAGACATAGTAACAGAGAGTCCTTTCAAAACCATTTTTCAAATAAACACTTGGTACTAAACAAGTGACAAAAATGTGTTGATAGAATGCTCGATAAACCATAAAGGAAAGAAATAGAAACACTTAGTTTATAGTGGTTCATTCAACCTCCACTATGTCCAATTCTCCTTTACTCAAAAGTAAAGGGTTCTACTAATCAAAACTTGATTACAAACAAGTATTCTAACATACCACTCCTGGCTTTACAAGTATTCTTAATACCACTTCTAGCATGTTTTTAGACTCCCTCCAAATCTTAGAAATCCAAGTATTTTTTAACACTAAGCCACTATTGGATTTCACAAATAGTATTTTGAGTGAATACTAGTATTCAAAAACACTCAACAAGTGAACAAACAATAAAGCTCAATTACAAAATGACTTTGCTCAGCTAAGAATAAATAGATGAAAACTTTGTATTAGTCGTCTAGTAATTTTAGCAAAGTTTTGCTTCACTTATTTTCTTGTTTTTTCGTAAGTATTTCTCTACTCTATTTTTCTAGTAGTGGTTTTCTTGTATAGACTTTTGTGAGGGATCCATTATGGGATCAATGTTGATTCCTTAGTAAGATCATTGTCTCAGAGTGAAGGAAAAGGCTATGTGGCATGCTCAATTTACGGGGATTTGTATGATAGTACAGATAGCCACATGTGCTCCTTGTCTTTTAGCAAATGCGATCTTTAGAGAATATTATTATCAACATCTTCTATTATGTCCTCTCCTTAAATTCAAATATTATCATTTCAAAATAAAGAAAGGAAAAATGAATTTGTATAGGATGGAATACGTGTACTTCCTTTTTATTATTACCATAGACTTTTTGTCAGTGCTGATCATTTTAAAAGATGTGTGAGTTACTTAATAGCTAGACGCGTGGTATAAACAATAACATAGTGTATAACACTAATTGCCATAAAGAGTGGACACCAATTAGTTTTAGTGCATTGGATGTTGGATAGATAGTTAACAAACAATCCTTCTTGGATGATACAACGTATTGTTAAGTCCTTTAAGAAATAGAATTTGTTCAATTGTCAAACACTCATTAGAATATTATTGATTTATAGTTTTTGTAATTCATCAAAATTCAAGGTAGATGAGACAAGTGGTCATCCAGACCTAACAATTATGGGTCTATTATGATGTGAAAAATAGGTTAATTTTTTTTTTCTGGACACCCATTGAAGATCTAGGAGAATTTTCACTCGAATGATTTCTCATATACTACCTATTACCAAGGAAAATTGATAATTAAACCATCACCAAGAAATATTGAGAATGAGTCTATTTCATTTTTAGAACAGATACAGGATGATATTTGTGAACCAATACACTCACCATGTGGACTATTTACGTATTTCGTGGTTTTAATTGATGCATCAACTAGATGGTCACATGTTTCCTTGTTGTCTCAACTAGACATTTATGATCTTGTTGGCTCAATCAATCTGAATAAGAGTTCATTTTCAAATTATATAATTAAGAGAATCTGTCTTGATATTGATGGTAAATTTGTATCTCATGCTTTAAATGAGTATTGAAATTTATGTTGAACATCCTGCAAAACATGTTCATATACTAATGAGATCAAAACTTTTAATGCCTTCTTGGGGACATACAATCTTGCATGTTGCAATATTGATTCACATCATGTAAACAAGTTATAATTAGATCTTCCCTTTTGAAATTGATTTTCAATTAGCAACCTTATATTTCCAATTTAATATTTTTTCCATGTGTTGTATATGTTCTAAATATGATTCCAATTGTTTGATCACAACACACTAAGATGAGTCCTCAAATGAGGTTAGAAGTATATGTTGGGTATGAATCTCCATATGTAACAAAATATGTTGAACCATCAATAATACATTTATTTACAACTTCATGTGTTGATTGTTTTTTATTTTGAATTAGTTTTTCCAACATGAGAGGAGATAGTAAGTAGTTGGAAAAAGATTAGTTGGAATGAATTATCATTATCTTGATCCACATACAAAAAAATTTGAACAGGAAGTTCAAAAGATAATTCATTTACAAAGTTAAGTCAAAAGGAGTTGCTAAATTATATGTATCAATTGCTAATGCTCCAATAAAATTTGATGTCTCTATTGAACATTATTGCATAATGAGTCTTAGATATGCATGAAGCATGCTAAACACGTTGGTTCCAAAGATAAAAATCCTCAATTAATAAAAGAATCTAAAAAGTAAGATGACCAAATTGAGGTTATGAGAATGCTGCAAACTTCCTCTGACATAATTATATATTTTAGTTCTAAAAGAACTCAGGTACCTGAAATTAGTGAAAATAAAGAGATCTCAAATTATGTCATGAATGGAATATGATGGAACTGAAATAAAGTCAACAATGACAATATATTTGCATGTAATATAGTTCTAAACATAATAAATGATATTGAGGATCAAGAATCAAAGTTCATTAGTGTTTGCCGACAAAGAAATGATTGGCCAAAATGGAAAGATGTTATTAAAGAAAAATTTGACTCACTCATTAAGCGAAAGGATTTTGGACCTATAGTTAATACACGTGAATGTGTAAATCTAGTTAGATACAAATGAATTTTTGTGCAAAAGCAAAATGAAAATGGTTAAATTGTGAGATTCAAAGTATGACTAGATGCTTAAGGATTTTCACAAAGACCCAATACTGATTTTAAAGAGACATTCACATGAAGGGGATGCAAATATTTTCAATATTTAATTAGTATGGTTGTTCATAAATGACTCAATTTACATCTAATGGATGTTGTTACAACCAATTTGTATGGCTCTATGAAAAATGACATTCATATGAAACTTCCCGAAGGATATAATTTGTCCAATAGTGCAAGTTCTGGACAACATCAATCAAATTAAATAAGTTTCTCTATGGATGAAAACAATTAGGATGCATGTGGTATAACAATCTTAGTGAGTATTTTTTTAAAAGAATAGTTTAGAAAGTGTCTCTTTTGTCCTTGAAAAGATTTGATTTTCCATAATTGTTGATTATGTACATGACATAAATATTATTGGAACTCTTGAAGAGCCTCCAAAAACTATAATTGCTTAAAGAAAAAGTCTGAGGTGAAATATATAGGAAGGACAAAATTTTGCTTGGGATCACAAATTGAATATTTAAAATAGGTTTTTTTTGCATCAAGAGGCTTATATAACAAAGATGCTGAAAAGGTTTTTCTATATGGATAAATCACATCCATTGTGCACTCCAATGGTTGTTAGGTCTTTAGATATGGACAAAGATCATTTTGGACCTCAAGAAAAGTATGAAGAGTTACTTGGTTTTGAAGTACCATACCTTAAGGCTATAAGAGCACTATTGTATCTTCTAATTATACACTACTTGATATAGCATTTATTGTCAATTTACTAGCAAGTTATAGTTTTTCACCTACACAAATATATTAAAGTGGAGTGCATCATATGCTTTGTTCTCTCATAAGAACAACAAATATTGAGTTATTTATTCAAAATTTTCCAAGTAAGATGCAGATGTTGGTTATCTGTAAAGATAATTATATGCAAGTTATTTCAACATGTACGAGAAATTTGTGGTTTATCTTTAGGAAAAATGGCATCAACAATTATATGTATGTGAAGATAATGTTGCATGTATTGCTCAATTTAAAGAAGGATACATTAAAGAAGATAGAACAAAACACATTCTACCAAAGTTCTTTTTCATCCATGATTTCCAAAAGAATGGTGATATAAATGTTCAACAAGTTCGTGATCTTAAAGATGATTGTCTCCATGAGGGGGATAAATAAATGTGTTTTGAACTCTTTTTTTCTTCATCATAGTTTTGTCCCGTTGGGTTTTTCTGTTAATGTTTTTAATGAGACAAGTGATAATATACCAAAGAATGATGTATTCTTTTTCCTTCATTAGGTTTTTATCCCATAAGATTTTTCCTAGTAAGATTTTAACGAAGCACATTCTTAAATAATGGACATTCAAGGAGGAGTGTTATGAATAATCTATATGTGATTGTCCATATATTTTGTTTTCTTTTATGAAATTTCCTTATTTATATTTATCTTTTTTAACTTCTCTTGAAAAGAATACACACAATTATTATTCTCTTTAAACACTCTTTTCTTTTCTTCTTGTCTACTACTCTCTTTAGTTTTATACTCGAAGTTATATTTTATTTAACAATCTTTAATTATGAGTATCCTTTTAGTTTTTAGAATACATTAATGTTTTTATATGCAGATGTTTTTATTAATTGTACATAAATAAAAACATTTGAAAAAAATAAAAGTACATCTCAGTAGTAATGTCAGGATAATTTTGAAAAATATATAAATTTAGGAATAATTTAATGTTATTTATTAAATTAATAGGATTGGCGCAGTTTTGTAAAGTCTCAATGCGTTCACATATGGGGGAATGATCTATTTAGCGGGAGAACTCATGTTCAATTCCTACTGTGTGCAAAGTTTCTTTGAGTCAACAATAACCATACACGGCGATCAAAGTCTCTGACCCAATAAGTTGAAGGACACTTGTAATATTTAACCTAAGACAAAAAAATAAGGCTTAAATATGTTTTTGATCCCTAATAAAATCCGACTTTGCGTTTATTCTCTAATAAATTTTTGTTTTGCATTGAATCCCTAATAAAACAAACAATTTTGTTTTTGGTCTTTGATACTTTTTTTAATCCCTAATAAATTTGCGAATTTTGTGTTTCCTACCTAATAAGAAAATTCATTTGATGTTAGTTGGGACTAAAATAAAATTCTCTAATTTATCAAAGAGCAAACACAAATTTTATTAATTTATTAGTGACTAAAACAAAATATTGATAACCAAAAATAAAATTATTGTTTTCTTAACGGCTCAACGCAAAACAAAAATTTATTAGGAAATAAATGTAAAAATCAGGTATTTATTAGGGATAAAAGCATATTTAAGCCAAAAAAATATATTAACCAATTTTTTTAACTTGGTGACTTATTGAAAGAAGTAATTTTTATACTACCTCGGTTCCTTTTTGATTGTTTGAACTTTTGGATTTTTTTTTTTTTGTTTCTATTTAGTTCACTAATAACATCGATAAGCAAAATTTGCTGGGAAAATCAGATGAGAATATAAAGATTTTATTGAATCACAGGCAACAATTGCTAGCTGGTAACAACTAATGTCTCAACAGCTACCACATATGTCTAGTTAAATGCGGCATTTGATAAGTTCACTTGACAGGTATCTTGTACACTTCCTACTATGATTTTTGAACATCAAAGGGCCTTCTTTTCAGAAATTGGTAGCTAATCACAAAATGCCATCTTCCCTGTTGAAGACTTTGAATGAATGTATCTTCATGTTTGTGTCTTTTACCAATCTAAGGAACTTTAAATTTCAAAATTATAAGTTGATGAAGCTGCACACATTGCCTATATAAGAACAAATATAGAGTAAGTCACTCTTCTTCAACTTCCTATAAGGATCTTAAAAGACCATACATAATCATATGGACATCTAAACATACTGAATTGTATCCTGTAGAAGCTCAGAAGTTTAGGTAGAAACTTATATATTGCACTAGAGACAGCAAATTCATCTAGAGACACTGCCTATTCACAGACTAGGAATTTTGAAACAGAAGAAAAGAGCAACGAAATGAAAGCATAAAGAAATGAAATATTTGCTGCCACATGAAAGGCAACATTAAATTCATGTAAATATTTAGAATGCTTAGCCAAGGTAGATCTCAAACTCGAGCAATGGTGAAACTGAACAATTAGTAGCACTCAATAGTTCCAAAAGATTCATTTAGAGAACATTGACATATCAAATCAATGGTCCTGTTTCAGCAGAAGATCCAACTATTTATATTTTACAGATTCTTCTAATAGAAAAAAAAAAGTTAGTTGGAAAAGAGAGACTACATCGAATAAATGCAGGATAAGATCCTCGTGAAGAAATAAAATTGAAAACAAATAGAGTATCTCTCATCCCTCTACTTATCTGTCAAGAAAATTCCGCTTGAAGAACCCCAAAATGAGGCCGTAAAACCATGCTAACCTATAAAATATTTAAAGGCAACAAATCTTCTTATAAATTGTCTGGAAATTTTGCAGCTATAATGGTTGCTTAATTCAACTAGACATTATCATGTTTGGATTTCAGCTCAAAACCTCCAAGTCTCCAACCAAACAATGGTTTGGACAAAAGCTTCAAGAGACCAGATTTTGCCCAAACTACATTCCAAACACATTATAATAAAATAAGTATTTTGTCTTCTGCTTGATGATTTAATTTGAGTGATTTATCAAGTCTTTCAAGGACAGGTCAAACAATGAAATCATACCAGGAAGAGAAACTTTAAATTTCTTTGGTATAAGAAATGTATACATTAAAATCAAGGAAATGCACCCAGGCATGTGCAAAATCATCCAAATAAAGTTCAAGGTGCAAGCTACAATCCTTTCTGAATCTCTAGGGTCAAACAAGCAAATAAAGTTCTAGATGAAATTAAAAGGCTTATCAAGGAACCTTTACAGGATAATAATAATATTATATTAGAGTTGACAAATGTTAGGAGCCAAGTATCAGAATGGGAAAGAAAAGAGATTTTATTGAATCTCCCCTATCCTTCTTCCCCTATTTATATCTAATAAAGCCCTCTAACTAACTAACTTAATAGTCTAACTATGTTAACTAACTTACCCTTCTCCTTATATCCTAACAACACACAAATTAGTTCACTGAATGTACAAAAGACATTAAGTTGATCCTCCACAGATTTTGGACATCAATTTTGTCCAAAACTGCTATGCAATATCCCTTCACATAATTTTTTGAGAAATATTTTCAAGGCTGTTATGATCACTGCTTTTAAATGGAACTAGCTAGCTCAAATTCTTTAATCAAAGAATGTAACATTGCAGGGGTATAGATTTTTCCCCTCATAAATTTCAATTTGAAAAACTTTTAGAAACAGTCTACAACTGCAATTGCGGCCACAACGTCAAGAGGTTTAAAGTCTCCGCGACCATATCGTTACTGCAATTGCAGCCACATCAGCCAAATTTTTTGTAATTTGCTGCAATATCAAGGATCACGATAGAAACCACAACTAGGACTGCCACTTAAAACCTTATGCAACATTTCAACTACGATACTTTTATCCATTTGACCTTTCCTACATTCTTCTCAATAATTTTCATTGCTTTTGCTCTTTAGAGATTGTTGGCACTATCAACACATCTTCAACATCAATGTGCAGCAGCACACAAGTTAAACGACATTCACACAATTTCGTTTAGCTTCACTGGCCTATTCAGCTATAATGTCTCACCAAAATCACTCACACCACACTCCACCAAGTTGCAGCATAACACACATATTCGGTTCATTCAGCCACAACATACAGCAAAATCATCCACACATACCGAAATAACTTATTAAAACAATTATAAAACTTTATTCTAAAAAATACATTAATAAATCCACTTTCAATATTTATTCAAAATAATAATAATCAAAAGCTTACACAAAAATCAAAACACTTGCAGCACAGGTCTCTTCCCAAGCCTTTTGATCTCCCTATCCATGTTGCCAGTGAGCATGAACCCGAACATCTTGAAGTCACACAAGAGGGACCAAAAGGGGTGTTTCAAAGTCTCAGGGAAATTCCTCTCTATAAACAAGTGGCTATAAAAGGCACATCCATACCCAGAGAAAGGGACAAGGAGCAAGAACCACCAACTGAACAAGAGAGAGCAGAAGAAGAAGAGAATGCTGAAGAGTGTTCCCGCGAAGTGCCAGCGCCTTGTGGAAGCCTTGGAGTGTTGGTTCATGTAAAAGGCCCAGAAATCTTCCAGGCTCCTGAAATTCATGGCTTGGAAGGAAATGAAAAAGGTGGGTGGTGTGAATTTCGAGAGATAGAGGTGAAAACGTTTCTGGGTGTTGTTGGAATTGTGGATTGGGAATCAAAGTTGGAATCTTGTTGGCTGAGGATACTGTATGGTCTTTCAATGACAACTGTCGACCGATACTTCAAACTCTGAAAGGTGAAGTGTTGTGTTCTGGTTGGTGTCTGTCTTGATTTGTGTTTTTTATTTTTTATTTTTAGTTAGTGTCTCATGACAGCAAAAAAATTTAAATATTGTAGTTTTAATAAAAAATTATGAAAATATGATAATTTTAAAACAATTTACACATCTATGACAATCAGTGGCGCTTGAGCTGGGCGTGACCGGTGGCGTCCCAGGAAGGCGCGACAGGAGCTTAGTGACGCCCCAGGGAGGCGCGACTCTGGAGATGCTGACACGTGTTATTGTTTTACTTTTCGTTTAATATTTTTGTTATAAAAACTATTGTCTTTTAAGCTATATAATTTATAGAAACGGCAATTTTACCTAAATCAATCTTATGGTACTAATAGAAAATATATTTAATAGAAAAGGTCACACACACTTTCTTTTTAAATATCATAAAATATAAATTATTTTATTATTTTATTGATGTTCAATTTTTATAAAATTTGACACAAATAATCAAGATAATATATAATTATAATTTAACAATTGGATTAATCAATTTCACATGTTATATAAAACTATTAAATAATATAATAGTTGTAAGTTCCACCAATATTATTTGATCTCTTCTCGTATCCATATATATATATATATATATATATAAATAAAATAGAACAAATATATAATTATATGTTATTAACTATTAATTTAATTATTAAAATATAATCTTGAATCCTAAGTAATATTTAATTATTTAATTAAAATACTTAACATATATTCAATTATATCTTTTGACTTTATAATATATATCTATAAACTAAATAGTGTTAGTGTATCATTTTTTGGCAAGTCATGGCGATTAACAACACACACTATTTCAATAGCAGTACCCAAAATTTTTATACACGTACTCAGTTTATTATTTATTATAACATTTAGAATCAATGAGATCTTCCGGGTGAAAAAAAGATGTAAATGTGGTTCCTCTTTTCTCGAAACAACAATATTTCTTTTCCTTCAATCTTTGGACTAAAAGAACTAAAAAAATGATATGATTCAACCTCAATCAGGGAATAGGTATCCAACCTGTAACATCCCGTATGCATCCGGTATATTATCAGTTAACTTAATCAGATTAATGCAATTATAATTCAAAACCAATTAAGTAAAAACAACGGAAGAGTTTTCAATAAAAACATGATGTCATCGTCATTTTCTTTCAAAACCATATTTCCCGATTCATTATATATGGAAAGTATCCAACTACCTGTTACGAATGTCAAGGCACCACAATGAGCCTTTTCGATCCATATAACATAAAGAAAGACAGATAAACAATAATATTCAGCAGATATATCAGGAGAAACATAAACCACATATATCAATATGGGTATAAACATATATACATCATCTCAACCACCACTGTGACGATACAAAAGAATAGACACCCTGAGCCATGATCTCACAGATCACATCCTTACAAGAGGGTACAATACGTACAACGTCTGTACATCACATTCATACAGGATCCAAAATATGCGTACACATACATCTTCTCTCGCAAGGGTACAAAATACATCATAACATAAACAAAGTGAGACACAATGCTCTCAAAACACTGTCAAACAGCTACACAGAGTCTATCCTTACTGGGGCCTCCCGCCCTGAGACCTATCATCTCTGCCAGATGTATCACCTGCAAAATAAACCCCCACACACGGGGTGAGATACAATCTCAGTAAGCTCAAGGTACTTGGAGGCTTCTCCTCCTCCTTGGTTCACTTCCATGATAACATATCATCAAAGGCATTACACACCAGCCCTCCTGGCCTTCACAACAACACATAACATTCTCTAGCTCTAATGTATATCTGCGGAACTATACCGCCAAAGATGCATCATCATCAGCATCAGGACTCTCAGTCCTCAGTGTGAGGTTGGAACTCACACCCGTGCCATCCCATCGGGAGTTACCCCTTTACACATGGATGCACGTATATGGCACCTCCGAGAATAGGCTTCAACCGCGACGGGACCACCTATCTCTGGTGTTAAGAGATCATACACCTTTTACGTGAGCAACTGACTAGGAGTTGCGCTCTACTCCTAGGGAGGTCAATATCTATCTAACTAGCCAGAAGATCTATCCGAAAGGCAATCAAACACAAAGCACAGAATATGCATACATATTATCATGAGGAAAGTTGTAACATCCAATTTAATGCATATGAATCATGTACGCAACCATCACTCCCTCGAAGTGTGGTGGAATTCAAGTAGTGAGAAATACTCCCAAGAACCACGAACTTACCTGGCAAAGTCATGCTCTGCTATTCAATCCCTGAACTGTGGTTTCCGCCACTGACACCCTCGGTGTCACGCCCTATAAAAAGGCACACAAGCATGAATCAACAATCATCCTATCCGTACAAGGCATTTAATTATACCAAAACACACGGAAAAACAGAATTCTCTGCATAAAATGCAGATTTTATACCCACTTAGAAAAATCATAAATCCCTGTAGGAAGCTCCTAAAATCAAGGGAATTTAGAGGCATCTAGATTTATCTCTCATCTTTCAAACAAAACTGGTTCCATCCAATTTCATTAACCACATCCTCTGTAGTAATTAAAATACCAGAACTGTCACGCACTAAAACAATGCTGACAGCAACATATCAGTCCAACCAGCCATTTTCAAATGCTCGCCAACACCAGGATACTCATCCAAATGACCTGATCTTTTACAGGTATAAATTACACATACATATCTTTCTATTGCCACTGAAATCACTTAATTTGGATCATCCTAGAGTGATTTATACTTTCTGCAAGATTGCCCTCTGCACCAGTAAAATCTGCTAAAAACAGAGTATAACAGTCTGTTATAACTCTACAAAATAATTTCTAGGGACCTCCAAAAATAACACAAAAATTCCAGAACCTACTTAAATATCTTAGCTTTCAAATGGCACCATTTTTAGACCATTAGGATACCGATAGCTCCCGTTATGCACAAAACACTAGGACTGACCAGATTGATGTTCTTTGCTGTCATGAACATGCATGTATGATTCATGCATGGAACACCATTTCAACTTTAAATCAACTTCTACACACTCCAAAACATACTTTAAAATTGCCTCACCCTCTCAATACTCAACATTTATCAATCTCACTCCAAATCCTAACCTTAACCTTAAGAATCAAGGAGAAATAGGAGGAGATTACCAAACTTAGTGTTCAATTGACCAAATTGGAGGGTGGACCAACTCTCTATGGTTTCCAATTTCGGTCCAGCGACTCCGAACGAAGGTGAGCAGATTCAAGATCCACTCTTTTCCTCAAATCACTCACCACCAAAGCTCAACAACAACAAAGGACAAAGAAAAGAACTTTCTTGCTTGCTTGCTTCATGATTTCAGCCACTAATCAAGGAGTGGCACGAAATGCAGCTTGGATGCGAAGGAGAATATCAGAGAAGAAGAAAGAAGAAGAAGAAAAATGAAGGAACGTGACTACTCTCAACTTTTAACATGAGGCAGGGGGTGCAACCAGCAAATTACTTACTCACACCTTTACCTCTGACAAAGACTAAAATATCCTTCTGTTCGTTAATCCTTTTAATTATGTAAATATCACCCAAATTAATTAATTATAATTAGTGATATTACACAACCTCACCATCAATGGGAGTTAGGATTTTCCCCCTTTACCCTAACCTTATTAAATGTTCTACCAAGATGACTAATGAATATTTCTATTTCTGCAAACACTGAACACAACCAATACGGAAAAGTTTGGAGGATTGTCTTATACGTCTTGTTGGGTTGAGCAATCTCAAATTCTTATATGAAGTCAATGTCTACCACCACCACCCATTCTTTTCCAATTATCACATCAGTGTATTCATATATATTTTCCTTGCAAAAATTATATATAAAAAACAAGTGATTAGTTAAGTTATATATATCAGCAAAGTCCTAAATTAAAATATTGTGTTTATGTGAGCAATTCCTTGTGTAAATTCTTCAAAATAGAGAAAGAATATCGCAAGACATAAAGTTGATTTTTCCCAACGAGATTTGTGTGTGGAAGTATCGTATTGATACTTAACAACCCTTCAATAACAATCTTTTCATAACAGTCATCTTTGCGCTTGCACATTGTCTTGTTATTCTCAATGAAATTACAGAACATTTTCATCAACAAGGGGATTATGAAATTATATAACAATTTATTTGCGCTTGCATGTATTATCCATTATGGCAGTTACGTGTACACTTCACAGAAATAAAATGCTTCTTGTGATTTTCTTTCTTGATATTTTCCTCCAAATTCTTCTCAACATTTTGTAAAATGATGTCTACGGTTAATTTATTCAGATCTCATAAACCCAACATGTATTCTTACATACAAGGCTAGTTTTGTAGTTTCTTAGTTAACAAAGCAAGTTAGGGGCTACTATCATCGTACTCACCTCCATCCTCTATTTTGACAGTCAGGAAAACTCGACCTTGACCCTGATTAAAGTAAGTTTTTGCGTTAAAGTCTAGACGGGTTTGGGCATACCCATGGATTTAATTCTAGAATACATTGAAAATTATTTTGAAAATTTATTTTCTGAATGCTCTAAACACTAATTTAAAATGAAATATCTAGAAAATCACTTAACTGAATTTATTTCTTGTAGTTTTATTGACAAATTAAGTATTCATTTTGCTGTTTTGCATGATAGAAGAACTGGAAAGAATGACAATACATACATATATACTTGCTTTACTAAAACGGAAGAGCCAAAGAAGCTACTACAGTTTGATGATTGTCATTTACAAATAGAGGTGTCCAAAGAGAAAAGAAGAATTTTCTAGAAAGAAAAATGAATAGGTTTATAGAACTAAGCAAAAGGAAAATGATTTATTCACACGTGTGGTGAAAACCAAAGATTCTATCAGGGACCTATGCCCTCTCCTCCGCGCATAAGGCATGATCTATATATCGAGTTCATTTATTAAAAAGATTAGGCTTAGATTTTTTAAAATTTTGTTTTAAAAAAAGGTCATGCTTTTGGTCTTAAAAAAGACTATTAACCAAACCTGTTTATTTACGTACTTAACTATATTATATTATACTAATGAAAACACAGACACTGTCTCATTTATGTATTTGCATTTTTAATATACTAAATTTAATATATTTTATCAATTTTTATTATAATAAATTTAATAATTATATCAATTTTTGTTATTATACATTATTGTATATATTAATTATAATTTAATAACTTTTTTAAAATACATGTCTATCTTTATACAAAATGATCAATTATTTACTGTACATATGTCACTGTGAATCTCACTTTATTTGATATATATGCGTTTGCAAAATCTTGAAATAGTAACTTTAATATATTATGACATAAATGCTTCTGCCAATAAATTACTTGGCACAAGAAGTAAAAATAAATAATTTATATTTATTTATATATTTGGACAAGACATTATAAGTTGAATGCATTGTAACAAATCGTCTTATATATAATTGGCATGATATTAATTTATATCGTGTGTCAAATTTAATTTTTTTCTCAATATTATTATATCAGTTGTCTATTTTTTTCTTACTTTTATATTTATCTTTTATTTATTGGTGTATATTTCTCTAAGGAATTTA
>PYAF01002492.1:581501-600227 GCA_007407185.1 Glycine tomentella
AAGCAATAGGATGCCCCTCTTGCATCAAAACAGCCCCTATCCCCACATTAGATGCATCACATTCAATCTCAAAAGATTTAGAAAAATTAGGCAATACAAGAATAGGTGCATGAGTTAATTTATCTTTGAGGGCAGCAAAGGCTTTCTCTTGTTTTTCTCCCCATGTAAAACCAACATGCCTTTTAATCACTTCATTCAAAGGTGCAGCTATGGTACTGAAATCTTTAACAAATCTCCTATAGAAACTAGCTAAGCCATGAAAGCTTCTCACCTCACTTACATTCTTAGGAGTTGGCCACTCTTGAATAGATTTCACCTTCTCTTGATCAACCTGCACTCCTTGTGAGCTAACAACAAAACCAAGAAAAACAACATGATAGGATCTTTAGTGGTAGATCCCAAATTGAGATCTTAAATCACTTATCTTTGACATTTTTCTTTTAGTGGTAGATCCCAAATTGAGATCTTAAATCACTTATCTTTGACATTTTTCTTTTATTGGTTGATCCCAAATTGAGATCTTAGGTAATTTTAATGGATTGGATACCACTTTTAAATATTTAAAATTTAATTTAATTAAATTAAATTAATTAAATAATTAATTTTAATTAATAAAACATAAAAAATATATGAATATTAATAAAGCATATAATTAATTTTAAGTAATTAATTTTAATTTTTAATTTTTTTAATTTTTTTTCGTTCTATTACATAAAAAATTATTTTTTTGAACTTCGTGTAGATCTTCAGGGTTCTTAGGGGAGAACTGGATCTCCATGTGGAGATCTGTATTCCCTTTTTAGTGGTAGATCTACGAAACGAAAAGAGAGATCTTCAACTGAAGATCCCTCCCTAAGATCTTCTACTAAAGTTGCTTACTGAAGTGGGAGAAAAAGAAAAAACGTTTGATATTTGAAAGTGAGACGGTACAATTACTTTTTAGTTTAACTTTTTTGTACATTTTTTTCCTATTTAATCCTTTAACTAATTCATGTATTACAATTGTAGTAAAGATTGTAGTAAGGGGTTACACAATAAATAAAGGTTAGAAATACTGAAGTAACTATGTATATCAAAAAGAAATGTTTTTTAGGATAAATAGTCATTTTTGTCCTTAAATGTATAAAGAGTTGACAAATTCATTCTTGAAAGATAAAAATTCAAATTTTGTTCCCGAAAGTGAAAAAATGCAACAAATTCATTCATCCATTAACTTTCATATGTTATTGTTAATGAAATAGCCTACATGGCACATTCAGGACGAATTTGTCAGTGCTCTACACATTCAGGGACGAATTTGTTAGCACTCTATCCAAAATATAATTCAATATTCATCTTCTTTCTTTTTTAATCATTGCAAGAATAAAATTACAATAAACATTTAAAAAATTAAGAAAACAAGCATAAGTTAGAACAAATATAATAATAAATATAATATTGATTAATAAGAATAATTTATTTGTTGCTCTAAAATTTATATAGTAACAATATTAGGTATTGACAAAATCAAGTTGGATCTCATTTTTTTTTGTAAGGATTAACTTAATGATTGTGCATTTTTATTTGAGTCTCATATTTTGGATAAGGTACTATCACACTAGAAATTTTCAAAGCAAAAATATGAGATAGTACATTACCCAAAATATGAGACTCAAACAAATTAAATGCACAACCATTAAGTTAAGCCTTACAAAAAAAATGAAACTCAACTTGTGTCACTATCTAATATTGTCATAATAGAAATTTTAGAGAACAAACAAATAATGTTTATTAATCAATATTATGCTTATTATTATTTTTATTCTAACTTATGTTTGTTTTCCTTTTTTAAGTGTTTATTATAATGTTATCCTTACAACGATTGAAAAAAGGGAGAAGATAAAGATTAAATTATATTTTGAATAAAGCGCTAAAAAATCGTCCCTGAATGTGTAAAGCGCTGATAATTTCATCCCTAAATGTATCACGTAGGCTCTTTTATTAATGGTAACGAACGGAAGTTAACGGATTGATGAATTTGTTACATTTTTTTTTCACTTTTGGGAACGAATTTGTCAACGCTCTATAAATTCAAGGACAAAAATGACTATTTACCCTTTTCTTTATATATTATTATAAATTAGAAATACAGTTTAATTAAGAAATTGGTAGATTTTTATTTTTAAAAATCAACAACATGGGTAGTTTTAGATTTCAATAGATAAAAACAATAAGAAGCAACAAAAATTGGTTATCTTTGTTTATCTCCTTTGAGAGTTAACAGAAATTAAGTAGTGGGGTGGTTTTGAAGTTGTATGCACTACTTCAGTTAGGGGTGGGCATGGATTGGATTTTTAAGAATCCAATCCATATATATTTAAATAGATGAGATTTTAAATCTATATCCATATTTTTAAAAAAAAATAATTTAGATTCAAGATCCAATCCATTTAAATGGATATGGATTTGGTCATATCCAATTTATATCCATTTAAATGTTATAAGGATTTATTTTTACAAATTTTAGTTATTAAATGCTAAAAAGTGAAAACTTAGTCCTTGTCCATTTAAGAGTTATTTTCAACCGACTTTGGTCAAGATATTTTTTTATCGATCTTAGTTAGTGTATTTTTTGCCTATATCAATCAGAGAAATTTTGACAGATATCGGTCTAGATATTTTTAAACCGACATCAACCAGGACTATTTTTTGGCTGACATCAGTCAGTGCATTTTCGATCAACATTGGTCAAGGATTTTTTTTTGTCGAGGTTGACTAGGGTTTTTAGTGTCGATTGGTGATATTTTTTGGTCGACTATGATTAGGGATTTTTCGATTAACATCGATCATGACTAGTTTTTTGTTGATGTTGGTTAGGTTTTTGTGGCTAACATCGATAATGTCGTTTTTGGCCGATGTCGGTCATTGATATTTTTGGCCAACATTCGTCAGGAATATTTTTTGGTCGACGTTAGCTAGGTTTTTTAGCTAACGCTGGTCGAAACTATATTTTTGTTGGCAACAGCTAGAATTTATTGGCCAACATTAACCATGACTATTTCTTTTGGTTGGCGTTAGCTAGGGATATTTTTGTTGACATCAACTAGGATTTTTTTGATTGGCGTCAATTGGGGGAATATTTTGGCCGATGTCGGTCGATGATATTTTTCAAGCGATGTCAATCAATGATGTTTTTCAATCGATGTGGGCCAAAACGTAGTTTCTTCTGACGTCGACCAAAAAAATCCTAGTCAGCGTCGAGCGAAAAACCAACCTGACGTCGATAGAAAAATAATCTATACAGACATCGACAAAAAAACCTAACTGACATCGACCAAAAAATAGTCTCGATTGATGTCGGCCAAAAAGATTTTGGATCTCATCAGCCAAAAAATAGTCTCAATCAATATTGGCTAAAAATTCTTACCAACATTAACCGAAAAATAGACTCAACCGATAACGGCTTAAAATCATCATTAGTTGACATCGACCAAAATAACTTTAGGCGACATCGACAAAAAAATGTCTTATAATAAAGTTGGCCAAAAAATCCTAGTTGTCATTGTCCAGAAAATTGTATTGGATTTAAAAATCCAAACAAATATCTAATCTATATCCAATTCATATCAAATTAATTGGATTAGATTTAAAATCCAAAAAATTGGATTTGGATATGAAACTAATCCATTTAAATGGATTAGATTGGATTGACTATAAATTATTTTATGGATATGAATTTTTTTGCACAACCCTAGCTTCAGTTACTTAAAGGCTAATTGAAGTTGAATGTCAAAGACTTATGAACCTTGTGTCATGGTCTTTCCACTATTACTAATTAATAACAATGTCCATAATTTGCATAGCAGTTGCAATTATGTCTCCCTACACATTTCAAAATTTGAAGATTTTTCTATAGCATTTGCATCCATTGCACCTTGCACCTTTTTATCTTTAGGCAAGTCAAAGATGATCTCAGTTTCTCTTTAAGACAAAAGAATTAATTTAGGATAAAGTTCACAAAACGTAAAGCATAATATCTAATCAACATAGACAAATTTTGTCAACATAAAATTTAAATATAACTGGTTAACAATTAGATATTCCGATTTTTATGTGTCTAAGACGGAAAAAATGAAGAATCACAGAGAAAAATAAGAACACAACATAATGCACATATCTTGCTCTCTTTAAAAACTCAATAGTATCTTCAGAGAAGCATAATCTACTCTACTATGTTCAGTGATATTCTCAATCAGATATGAATTTTGATATGACATTGAACAATTATTATAAGACAATTACACTTAACGTAACAATGGTTTTGTTTCAAAGATTAGAAACCATTAAGGAGACAACGAAGCTGGCAAAAAACATGGAAAAAGAAACAGAGAAATTGAAGAAGGCAAAAGAGGACCAAAGAGATAAATAAAAGGAGATGATAATGTTAAATAAACTTTTTAAAACCGTCATAAAGTCATTAAATAGATGGCGATTTTGGTGAAAATTGTCGTATCGATTAGGGAAGTTTAAAGACGGTTTTACCTAAAATCGACTTCATATTGAATCTAAAATTAATTTGCACTCTTGCGAGCTCTCATGCTTAGGTCTGAAACACTTTATGCCTTGCCCTTAAACCCATTCTCTCATTGTATTTAAGCCTTCATCGTCGTGTTGGTTCTTTCATCGTCGTCTTGTCATCACCATCGTGCCACCATCAATGTCGAGGTATAAACCCCTCCGTTGATGCAGAGAATCAGTGATTCACTGAGGGCTTGTATCAAGGTCACCGTGTGTGATAAGTGCCCTAATTCAGTTAAATTCATGTTTCAAATGCAGGCACTTATCTTTTGATTTCAGAAGATTTGATTATAAATTTGCCTTAAACCTAGTTAAATAGCACCTAGTGCTTGCATAAAAGTTATTGTTCATATTTTGGAAGATTAATCCAATCATACTTTGTATTTTGATAGATTCTGTGGATTTTCGAAGTCTTCCGAATAAGCAAAACAAGCAAGGAGGGCTTACATAGCAAACATGGGAGGTGTTACAAGGAATCCAGGCCCAAAATCCATCAAAGCCCAAAGAATTCTTCATGGTTAAGGCATTAACTCGCCCAGGCTACCAAACCATGTGTATTTGGATCGCATGGGCGACATCAAGTTCCAAGAAAGCAGGGTTAACTCGCCCAGGCGAGCTCCTGCAGGCCAAAATGGGCGCCCAGGCGAGTGGAAGTTGGAAGGTCATGGATTCTATAAATAGCCAACAAATTTGCATCATTTGGCATCCAATTTTGCTTCATTCTTGCTTCCTTTGTTGTTCCTTAGGCTTAGGAGCTTATATATTAGTAAGTAGGTAAGTTAGGAAAGTGAGAGAAGTGAGGATTAGTATGGAGACTCTGCCTGAGAGAAGCAGTGATGGAGCCCTTTATCAATTCTTCTCTTGAGGAGGTTCTCTCCATTATGAGTAGCTAGCTTCTCTATGGATTGGATGTAATCTTCTTATCCCTATATCTCTCTTTTAATATTTACTATATGCATGAATCATTTCTATTCCTTATTGGTAATTTCATTCCGTACTTAGTGCTTGATTCTACTTGATCACTAGTTTCATGAATTTAATCCTAAGTGAGACTGGAAAGTAATCTTAGGGTTTGAACCGAATGATTTTACTCGTTACGTTACATTGCTAGGAATAGGGCATGATGTTTTGATTGCATAAAGCACGCGATTATGAATTTAATGCTGGGATATTTACTTCATTTGCCAAGGATCGATATTCGGTAGATATCTTTAGAACTCGAATGCGAGGGATCGTTCGGGGTAAAATAGTGTGCATCAATAAAGATAGAAATTGATTTATACATGGTAAATGTTAATTGAATACTAAGGATAAGAATGATGAAATCCAATCCCACTTTCTTATAGATATAGTTCATTTACTAAAGTTTAGTAATTTTACGTTACTTTCACAACTAAATGAAATTCCGCTCAACCTACTTGTATATAACTATTGAACTGTTAAGTTATAATTGGATTAATTGAGTAAACTCAAGTCCCTGTAAAGACGATCTTTATAAATTTTATAACTTACAACGACAAATTGATACGCTTGTCGAGAGTCTTAACAGTGTGCAAAACATGATCAAATCCATTACTTTCCACCACTAAAAAGCTTGTGTGTTTTGCTTATTAGTATTAGGTTTTTCTTCTTCCTTTTTTTTTTTTTTTTCATTTTCACATTGTGACCTAATTTGCTATTATGTTTTTCAAATTGGGGTATACGAAGATAACGACAATGCAAGGAATGACAAGATTGCTACACTCGAAGGCCAAACCGCCACTGGAATTAACATTTTTAGCGCCTTTTATGATATACTCAAAGAGGTCGAGAGTGAATACAAAAATGAATCCAAAGAAATGAAAGATATCAATTGCAAAAAGGAAAAAAAAATAAAATATCTTGATACGCAAATTGAGATTCTTTCGAATATTCCTTTCTCATTTTTTATTTTTTTCGCTTGGCCACCTTTTATCATATAACTTGATCGGTTTGAATTTCAAAATTCAAAATATAATATAAATATTAGATAATAATAATTTTCGTTGTGTATAAAGATGAGAGAATATTACTGTATCTTAATTTAGCACCAAATTGATCATTTCCTAATTGAGCACCAAATATATATGAAAAATCAGTAACTAATATTGAAGTTATACACAACATATTTGTTACATATAGTTATATATAAACGACCTAATATTTCTATTGCTATAGTAATATATTTTTGGTAACAATTTTGCTATAGTAATAATTTTTTTATGCAGAATTGCTATACTAATTTGTAAGCTTATCTAAATATATTAGAAAGCTATAATTTCTTTCTCTATTTTAATTACCGTGCTAATATAGATCAATTTATAAATAATTATGACACATAAAATTACGAAATGAACAATTTTGTGCTCAATTCTTGATAAAGAAATTGTATTTCATGTACAAAGGATATGGTTAAGCAAAATAAATTGTATGATAAAAATATGTATTTGATGCTTTTTAGAGAGAGAAAAATCATTCCATGAATGTGGATAAAAATTAGTAAGTAGCATTTAGGTAAAGAAAAAAATAGCATTTCATTCGGAAAAAAATTATATTTTCTTTAGGAGAAAAAATGTTTATCTTAATTACCCTAAATATGTATTGAGATGAATTAAAAAAAATAAAAGAAAATAATTTTGTAAGATTTTGGAGAGAAAATAATGAAATTTGAATAAGAGTATATAATTATATTATTAGTTATTAATTAGAATATTCAAGTCATGGTTGATTACCATAGATTACCTAAATATGTTATTATGAATAAAAAAATAAAAAAATTTGATTACATTTAATAGGAAAGAATAAAAAAATAAAAATATAACTAATTGTATTTAATAGAGAATGAAAATGGGACTGCCACGGAACATCATCTCATAGAATAAAAGTGTAGCGTTATTTTTTTATAATTTATTGTTCAAATGATTTAATCAAATTATAAGAGAAATTAAATTTAGTTTAAGTACTTGAATGAATTAATTAATAAATTTAGTGATTTGATTGTATGTGTGTATGTGATTAGTGAGTTTTAGTGTTTTGAGGGGTGTGTATAATAAGGTGTAGGTGTGAAAAGTAGGAATTACAAGAGTCATAAAATCTCTTTTGTGCTGAAACTCTCTCTCAACACACTTTTCCTCACAATTCTTTCCTCCCAAGAACCACCATTAGAGAACCTTGGACCTTGGTGTTGTGCAAAAAAAGAGAGCTCTTTTATCCTCCCTATAGTGGTTGTTGACTAGCCCTAGGTGAGATAATATCCCCTTCTTCGTCTCTGTGAGTTCATTTTTCTTTTTCCTAGAGCAATCATGAACTTTCATGGAAAGACTTGGTTTTAAAGGGTTTTGATTATGTTTTTGGTTGGCTTTAGGGTTGAGTTGATGCTGGTATAATGTGGTTGCTATGGGATTGAAGGAAAGTTCTTCAATTGGACCCAAAGCTCACTCCTTTTTCGTTTCTTCTTCAAAGAGTCATCACCTTGGGTTTGATAGGTAAGAGAAGCTTTATCTTTTTCTATGCTTAGGTTGTTGTGAATTTGTTTCAACGTTGCTGGAAAATGAATCATGTTGTTAAAAATGGAAGTTTGAGCATTTGAGGTTTTGAGTTTTAAAATTTGGGTTGTTGTTTATTTGATGAATATTAATAAAAATGAATCATGTTGTGATGATCGTGTCATTTGATACGGGAGTAGATTATGATGTAGCCTCTGAGGAGCATGTGACTCATGGTTAATGTGGTTGGTGGTGAACTTAGGGGCGAGATCTGACTCTTTGTCATTAATTTATGTTTGTCTTGGTGGGGACCAACTTAGGGTTTATGTACCTTCATGGATCTATGTTTTATTGATTCACTAAATTGGACCCTTGAGTTTTGTTTGGAGATTTGTTTATGAGGTTTGATGTTGTCGTGCCTTGGGGCATATGTACCTTTATATTTTATGACTTGAGAATATTTTATAGATGAAGTTTACATGACATTAGGGATGGAAACAGGGTAGGCTTGCGTAGGCTTGGTCTTGACCTGAATTAAGAATATAAAGTTTGGTCTGCCCTATTTACATGTCATAGGTTTTTTTTAGGTTTGGCCTGACCTATTTAAAAGTCTTACTTGGCCTACGAGTCTATTAAAAAATATATTTTACAATAAATATTATATATGAAGGGAATCTAATGACTATACAGTGGAATTTGAGAATTTGTATGGTACTTTTTAAATTTAATATAAAGAAAGACACATACTTTCCTTTTAATTTATGTGTGAAAGAAAATAAGTTGAAATTAATTAGAGCACTCTAATGTGAGAATTAAAATTCACTAATCACAATGATCCAAGTAAGAATTATAATCAGATCACTTTAAGTATTCAATAAAATATTATAAACAAAATAAGCAAGCTAAGTAAAATATTATAAGTTCCATGCAATAATCTAGTCTTAATGGCAAATACTAAAATGTTATTAGAAAAAAATATTACTTTTAAGTTTACACACACACACACACACACACACATATTAAACAAGACAGTTTGACAGATCTAACAAGCTTTTGTTAAAGTTTGAGCCTAACATTTTTATTTAAATAGGTTTTTCAAAAAGTTTGAGTCTGGTCTATATAATAAACAAGTTAGGTAAGGCCAAATGCCCTTGATATGTGGTCTGGTCCATTTCCATCACTACATGACATGCTTACATTCTTGTGAAAAAAATTATGCATTTTCATTAATTAAACTTATTCAAGAGTTTAAAGGGACTAAAAATGAATCTTTCCGCATTAAAACCTTAGTGTTTCATGTAATGACGTTTAGGGTCATTACAAAACATTCACACACACACACACACACACACACACACACACACACACACACACACATTAGATTTTATATTTAAGATTAAACTTTTCCGAATATAAAGGGGTGCCACGAGAAATTGTGGGGAACAGGTGGAAACAACCAAAAATTCAGTTATGCAAAAAATAATGGGGGTTTTCTTCATACACTATATGTTTTACTAATACACTATATATTTTATTTTAATGACCAAAATACCCCTGCTGCAACTTTAAGTTTCATGGCATGGTGTGTGTTTTTATTTGCTGTGAAAGAGTGGGGTAAAGTCCATTGTGGACGTTGTAGTCGTTCATTGTTAGTAGAGGTTGTGCATTTGTGGGTGCGTTCATTGTTAACCTTCATTGGAGCGTTGCTGGTGGTGCTTGTTGGTGGTTGGAGGTGGTGGTTGGTGGTGGTGGCTTTGAGGTACGATTTTTTTTTTTTTTACTGTATATGGATTGTGTAATCCATATAGGTGATACGAATTACACAATCCGTAACAATGTTTGACGAAAATGACACATACGGATTACATAATCCGTATGAATCATATGGATTACTTAATCCGTAAGGGTTTTTTTTTTTTAAAAATTAGAAAATTAATTTAAAAAAGGATTATTATTAATTGAAAAAAGAAATTTGTGTATCTCTTTTAAAGTTTGGGGATGAATTAGTATGGATAAATTGGATAATTAGGTATGTTATGATTTATTGTGATTGTTTTGGTTATTATATTATTGTAAATTGGATGTTTTAATTGTAAATTTTATTATTTAATTAATGAAATTGATATTGTAATCTATATGTATTTGTAATACTTTATGATTTTATTGTTGTTAAATACTATTATTCTACGTAACTTTGGATTGTCTATGTAAGAAATAGTTTTTAATTTGTGAAGATGGACTACGAGGAGTGGATGTATGACAGTATTATGCCTGAAGATATTAATATGAATGAAGACATTGAACAAGAAAATGATACCCCAGAAAATGATAATTGTTCAGTCGATTGTTCTGCAGCGTTCAAGACTTCTAAGGTATTGATATGATTTTGAGATTAGTTAAAGTTGTTAAACAAATGAATTTAGTTGATTAAAAAATAATTCTCTATTTTTGTAGGTGTTCGATTCGCGTGAGGACGTATTGAAATGGGCTCGTACAGTTGCATATGAGAATTGTTTTGTAGCTATCATAATGAGGAGTGGCATGTCAAATGGCAAGCTGGGAACAACATCATATGTTTTACTTAGTTGTGAAAGGAGTGGAAAGTATAGATCATGGAGAAAAGGTTTGGTACCGTTGACAACTAGCACAAGAAAATGTGAATGTCCTTTTAAGCTACAAGCCAAACCAGTCTCTGGAGGTCAAGGTTGGATTGTGAATGTAATATGTGGTAGTCATAATCATGTTTTGGCTAGGTCATTCTGTGGACACCCATATGCTGGTCGACTAATTGAGGAGGAGAAAATCATTGTTGCTGATATGACAAGGTTGACGGTGAAACCAAAGAATATTATGTTAACTTTGAAGGATCACAATGCCAATAATTGTACAAGCTTGAAGCAACTATACAATGCAAGATATGCATACTGGACGCGTATTAGAGGCAATAATATTGAAATGCAACAATTAATGAAACTTCTTCAACGCGACTTGTATATTCATTGACATAGATTGAAGGATGAAAATGTTGTACGTACCTTATTTTGGACACATCCGGATGCAGTCAAATTGAGCAATGCATATCATATGGTGTTCTTGATAGACAGTACATACAAAACAAACAGGTACAGACTTCCTTTACTTGACATTGTTGGTGTAACACCTATTGGGATGACATTTTCAGCCGCATTTGCCTATTTAGAGGCGGAGCGTATAAACAATATTGTGTGGGCCCTTGAAAGCTTTAGAGGGATATTTATGAAAAGTGAATTTTTCCCAGAGGTCATTGTTACTGATAGAGATTCAGCATTGATGAACGCCATCAAAACAGTATTCCTGAGGCAACGAATTTCTTGTGCCGGATTCACATTGACAAGAATGTGAAGGCAAAATGTAAAACTTTTATTCGGCAAAAGAATGCTTGGGACCACGTCATGGAAGCATAGGGGAATCTTATTGATTTGGTACTGAGAAACAATATGGTGATTGCCTTACCAAATTTGAGATTGCTTGTTCACCATGGCCAACGTTTCTTGATTATGTGAAAAACACATGGTTGCATCCTCACAAAGAAAGATTTGTAATCGCATGGACAAATAAAGTGATGCATTTGGGGAACACCACCACTAACAAGTAGCCAAAGTTTTAAATTTGTTTACTTTGTCGTTTGAATAACTTGGATTTTTTAAAAGTATTGATATGTTGTCATTAAACGCAGAGTTGAGTCTGCTCATTAGACTCTTAAGAGGCTACTACAGAATAGCCTTGGAGATTTATGTAGTGTCTGGGATGTGATGAATAATATGATGACGTTGCAACATGCTGACATAAAGGCATCATTAGAAAGAAGCACCCATGTGGTCAGATATGTATTTAAAGTAACATTGTACAAGAGACTGATCGGCATGGTTTCCAGGTATGCGTTAAAGCAGATTGTCGTTGAGTTTGAAGAGTTCATTATGCGGGCAAAAACCCCTCTCGTTGTGGATGTGTGATGCGAACTACTCATAGTCTCCCTTGTACATTTAAGCTAGCTAAGGTTGTTGTTGGCAGCATACCGCTTTCAAGTGTTAATTTATTTTGGTGAAGATTAAATTTCTCAGACCAAGGTTTAGATGGCGGCGAAATTGACATTAACGACGAGATAAAGGCTATCTCCAAGAGGTTTGAGAAACTTGACATGTTCGGTAAAGTCACACTTAAGACTAAACTTAAAGAACTTGCATTTCCTGATTCAACTTCGATGCATCCCCCACTTGAAAAGGTCAAAACAAAAGGTACTCCGAAAAATAAGCACACAAAACATGAAAGATCCACCAAGGAGATCCATCTTACTTTGAGTATGTGGATGAATTACATTCGGTGTAAAATAATTGTTCCACACAGAGAATGTCTTGTTCGTCAAATGAGTAGACACATAACAATAGGAACATTCCGATGATCCATCAATTTCATCCTTTTATGCACACATTTATTGTGGACATCACTGATGTTAAAGTTGATGGTAATTGTGGATATTGTGTAATTGTTGCCGTATTAGGTTATGGTGAGGATTGTTGGGCTTTGGTACGTAATCATTTGCTTAAAGAACTTGCAGAATGGTCTGATCAATATATAAGTCTTGTTTGGAAGCTTTCAGAGGTTTGAGCAATTAAGGCGTTCACTTTTTTTTTATGGTTTTTCGAAGGTAAACAAAATCAAATATCTTTGCTGATATAACATTACCTTCGATTGTTTTAATCTTCTAAATACATAACTAATAGAAGTTTTTTTGTATAGGTTACTATGGATAAGTGGATGAATATTAGCGATATGGGATATGTCATTGCATCCAGGTATAATGTCATTCTTGTTTCCCTTTCTCTCAAACAAAGTATGACGTTTTTTCCTCTAAGAAGCCAATCACCTAAAGATCCATCTATTCATCGCTTATATGTATTGGTCAGGTGTTGGTAACCATTTTGTTAAGGTATAACTTTAAATGGTTTATCAAATTATTTTATTCTAGTACATTAGGTTAATTGCATTTTTCCTAACATTTGTGTTTAAAATAGGTCGGGCTGACAGACGATTGTCCCCTCCCATCTATCGCATTCTTGTGGTGTACGCACTATTCCAAGGAAGCCAATCACTGGTCGACTCCTTATGTTGATCGAATGAGACTGTACACTGAATCCATGATGTGTAGCACAGACCATGTAGATTTAGGAGAAGAATAAAAATGTAAATCTTAGTGTTGGCCTTTTTTTTGTAAACAAATAAATTCTTGTAACTTACCATTACTTATGTTTACAAGCTACTACATTTCTATTCTTGCAATGAAAGTCCTAAACGTGGGTAAGATACACAAAATTGCATAGTGACAATAAGAAATTAATTACAAAACCGTTTAATCACGAGAGTATTGTCTACAAAATTAGAAGAAAAAATAACAGTCTTGAATGTGTTCCATCAAGGTGTCTCCTTTGTGCACCCCTAAGCCGACTGGATCGCACATATATGTTTCCATGCTGAGTAACACTCTGTGCTAATTGCAACAGGCGTTGTACTTCAGTGTATGAATCTGTACCCGGAGTTACCATACGCATGTCCAGCATGTGTTGTAACCCATTTCCTATCCTTTCACACATTCGCTGAAACAATCATATAATATGCAGTGTTCATAAATCATACTTGTGAATACCTTAAAATACATGTAAAAGCAATGTTATTGGGATTGTTTACCGCTTCATGTTGGGGCCTATGAGTCACATCAGAAGCTCCCACAACTGGATCTGCCACGCCTGGTCTGCCATCGTGGTGCACAGAAGGGGTCTCCTGCGTGGTAGTAGTTACTATCATCGGATGTCGGCTAGGCTCCCCAGACTCTGGCAGACGGGCAAATGGATGAGATATCCTATAGAACCATTCCATATAGCCACAAGCACACTGACTGGGATAAGTCACCAAATCTGCAGTGGCTACAAGGTACTCTGAGAAGTGGGTCCATCAATCGTCAACCTCTTTTGACAAAGGAGTGTCAGAGAGGAGCAACTCAGGGATTTGCTGAACAAACCCAAATTGCCTAATGACCCTCTCCGGCAAATGTCTGATGATGTATGGTCCCCACCTTAGGTAACCTGAAAATAAGGAAATCATATGGAACTCCCTGTGGCAATGGTGGTCCCCGTATGGCATCCAACAAACGTCGTCCAGTGTCAACTTATCTAACCGTCGTTGATAGGTTGTAACTGGTAAAGCCTTAGAAGCTTTCCACCGACATGCACGGGGAAACCTCTCATCGTACTGAGGATCTGCAATGACGTTTCCAATGGTCGGGAAATGTTCATAGATCCAGCGCTGCAGTATGAAATAAGAAATTAATTAATATAGCAATGATGATTTTAAGACTAACACAATTTACTTAAGTAGTCAACAACATTACTTAATTAAATTATGCATTGTAATTACCTGTAGCAATAAAATATATCCAGCAAGGTGCTTCCCGTGATGCTGAGATACGTAGTTTAAGTTTTCATACATGTGGACTAGAGCGGCTGCACCCCAACAATACTCCGCCGATTGGTCTAGATCGCGAAAAGCGTTTAAGAACACCACACTGATGTGTATGGCACTCTTGTTCGCGAAAAGTGTGCAACCAAAAAGATGGAACAAATATGCTCTGGCCACTACAACCCACTCCCTAGCATCACACTTGGCAGCATTCTCGAAGCCACGACAGTCGAACAAATGCCCCATGGCATTGTTCGGTCTCAGCATGCGCGTCCTCAACTGTCACTTCCAGCAACTCAACCAATAATGTCATCACCTCCCCCACGTCAAGTGCATCATACGTCTAGAAAGCTCCCATAACTAGTAGGTGGAACAACGACGCAACATCATCTAGTGTCAGGCTAACTTCTCCGATTGGCAAGTGAAAGCTGTTGGTCTCTGGGTGCCACCTCTCCACAAAGGCGGATAGCAATCCTCTGTCTCTGGTCTCGACCGAGGATGAAATCAATGTTCTTAACCCAGTAGAAGCGACCAGTCCTTCAATCTCAGGTGTCGGGGGTCCAAATTTGGTAACTTTGCGTCCGTGAGAAGCCAATTTTAACTCAGGACGTTCCTGCAAATAAGTTATTGTCAGAGGACATCACATTTTCAATTATAAGTTCTTTTGTAAGGTATAATTTGGTATAAAACTACCTCTCCGGCCCACACTCTAAGCGCGACGTGGATACCATAGCCTTTCAAATCAAACAGTCTTCCAAGCCACCTAGAAAACCTTCTGATTCACTACCTATGTCATTTGCCACATAGGTATCTGGCTCAACCAGCTTTTACTGAGCAATTGGTTCCTCAACAACAGAACCAACTGCTCGTAGTCTTCGGGCGGAGGCGGTAGACCTATGGCATTCAACGCCTTCCTCTGCATTATCAACATCACATGTTCCAAATGCTCAATCTACAGCTCTCTCTAGAGCTTTACGCAAATTTAGTGTTTTCACCATATCCTGTACCAATAATAAGACAACAACTTTTTCAATTAAGGAATTATTCACACATAGTCATCAAACTAAAATAACAAAGAAAGAAAACATCAAACTAACAACAAGAGTCAAAGGACAATGATTCAAAGTCTTGACCTTAATTCAAAGGATAATGATCAAACTATTAGGATTATTTTATCCTAATAGACTCAAAATGCATGCAATCAAAGGATAATAATCAAACTATTAGGATTTGTTTTTATTGCTTCAAAGGTTGTCATTTTTAACACAAAACCACAGCTAAACCACACCTAAACAATTCCAAGTAACAAACTATCCAATTTAATGAAACTAAGGGTTAAACTAATCCTAATAGACTCAAAATGCATGCAATAAAGGATAATGATCAAACTATTAGGATTAGTTTTTATTGCTTCAAAGGTTGTCATTTTTAACACACAAAACCACACCTAAACAATTACAAATGACTAAACTATCAAATTTAATGAAACTAATAGTTAAACTAATCTTAATAGACTCAAAATGCATGCAAAACTTACATGAATGTGAATATAAAAAACATGACATCAAATGCAACGCATCAACTAACAACACAACAATTTTAAAAATTCTGAACCTAGCCCCAAACAATATTTACAATATCTAAGTAAACAAATTATAGGAGTACAATTCCAAACTAGGTGAAAGCTTGCAAGCCATACATTGTATCAAGAGTTTGTTCATGAGCAAATCCAATAGTCATAGGTCTTTTGTTTTGGTTTGCAAGAATGCTCATTAAACATAAATATTCCATATCACATTCAGCAATTCATCAACCAGTTCATTGTGCTTTCTCAAATTAACCATAATAATATGAAAAAGCTCTTACTTTCAAATTGCAATTTTAAAAAAATTTCAAAAAAGGGATAATATAGATTATGCAATCCGTATGACGCTTACGGATTGTGTAATCCGTATGGTTCATACGGATTGCATAATCCGTATTATCCCCAAACCATTCTTAAGGATTGGCTAATCCGTATCACTCCCACGGATTAACCAATCCGTAATGACCCCATCACAGCAAAAGACGCTCACCGCTCACCATGACGCAAACACCTTCACCAACGGTGCAAACACAACCACCAACCACCTGAAATCCAACGACCCCCACGCACATGACCATTGCCACCACCGTCAGCGCCACAACGACCAAGAAGAAGAAACCAAAGAAAAACTCCACGCACTCCTGTTGTTGAGGAACGAACGGAAAAGGCAGAAGCTGTTTAAAAAACTAAACCTAATTAAAATAATGCCAAGGGTATTTTTAGTATTATACTATTATCATATAGTGTATGAAGAAAATGATATAGTGTAGGGAGCAACACTCAAAATAATGCCCCAAAGAATTTTTCAAATTCAAGTGACTCATTAGCTCTTTCCTGAGGTCCAAATATAGAACGTGGGCCATGCTGGTTGTAGTTATCCACTATCCAGGGATAGGCTCTGTTAGCTCCATTACAACCCAAGCCCGATACTGCTATATACAAATGTGAATACATCTTGTTTTAACAAATCACACTCTTTATATTTAATCTAATTAATCTAATCCTTTACTGCGATTTATTCCAGTTAATTAATGACATGATATTGAGACAAGATTTCCATAATATCTACACCATTAATAATAAACATACTTCCATGTTGTATTCCTTTATGGTGTTACGAAGTTAACTTGCTCAGCTGAGTTAAGCCTTTTTTTTTATCGAATATTTATTTGTTGGTAAGACACAATTAATTGTACTTAATAGTCCACAAAAGCAGCTTATTCTTGACTTTAATCGATACCTAAATTGTACTTATGTGGCATTGGAATTCACACAACAATCTCCCTTTATTTACTTTCAAAAAAAATAAAAAAAAAATACAACAATCTTCCTTATATTGACACGAAATTCTCCATCAGAGAACGACCAATTCGTTTCTGGAGTTGCTCCAAAAGGCACACCGACCTAATAGGAGTTTTATTTTTTTTATAGTAAATATTAATGAATAATTTGTTAGTTTTTTTTCTAATATAAAAATCAAATTTATTATCTTTTCTTCTTTCTTAATCATTCAACCAATTTTATAACTCCTACCCATCTAATAGGAGTTACCTAGATATGCATAACATATACAACATGGAATATCAAATATGTGAGCCAAAATCAAGGCAAATAACCACGTGCATGAGTACGAAAGTCGAAGCGATAATAATAGATAATTTTAATAATACAAGTAGTATTCAGAAATTAGTGTTTTAATTTTGAAGAAATTTTTTTTGTTTCAGATATTTTTTCTTCAATTTTTTTAGGTGATAAACTAAATTATTTTTTAAATAAATATATCTAAACATGCACTTTATTATAAATTAGAAAAGCCTCCCCCTTTTATTATTTTGGTTAGACTAAGGCCTTCTTTGATTCTGCATTGAACATCTTCAACTCCAATATTTTGTTTCTATAAAATTATACTAAACGTGGCTTGAAATATGAGATTTGCGTAAAACAAACATACACTAAAAATTTAAGTCAACAAAATACTAACAAGTGCCTTTTATAACATTATAAGAATGTGAATTTGAATCTAAATATTTTATATCTATGTAAGTATTCTTTAATTCTAAAGGCCTGTCTAATAATAACTCACTTTAGGTTGTTTGAAAAAAAGAAAACATATATAACTAAGATTTTAAGATACTCATGTTTTGCACTCATGACTCACTAATGTACTAATAGTGTGTTTGAAAACAGGTTATAAACTGTTAAACATGGATCCTCAATGCAACTACTATTTGCTTTTGCATCACTTTTTGCTCTAAACAAGGATCTTGGATGTGAAATCAATCACACAATAACTAGTATTAGTAATTTTTGCCTTGTATATAAGCTAACAAGTTTATATACTTAACTAATAAGAAATTATCAGAATGATAATCTTGTTAATTTTTACAGTAACTCATTTAAATCCTCAACATGATTTGTGATAGAATAGGCTTTAAGCCCAAAATAAAAATGGTTAAAAGGTTTATAGGAATGCAGTTAAAATATTAGAATATTATCTATTATGTTATTTAAGTTTTATTTCTAATTCCTTAAGCTAGGATAATGACACTTATAAGATCATCTTAATAGCAATCTATTGCAATTAATAAAAGA
>PYAF01002492.1:600327-610542 GCA_007407185.1 Glycine tomentella
GCAAATTATTAATTGTATTTAATATCTTGAAATTACACTTAATATTTTTTGTTCCCTTTATATAAGATGAATATTAACCATAAGAATTTATAATTAAATAAATAAACCTGATATTTAAAATGGGATATTTTTGTATTCACGTTTTTAGTTTACAATTAAACATATAATAATTCTATATTTTAAAAAAATAAACAAGATTTCAACGTTTAATGCTAAAAATCCAAAAAAATTATGGGAATAAAAAATTATTGTATAATTAAAAATGGTAGACCTTGGGTTTATTTTTATATCAAAAAATTAATTTAAAAATCGGACAAATGATTATTTATATTCTATAATTTATTTTTATTTCAAAAATTAATTTAAAAACGGGATAAATATTTATTTTTATTTTATAATTGAACGTCATATAGTAATAGTAATAATTTATGTATCAGAATTTAATTTATTTGATTTTGTTTCAAAATAATTTTGTAATATATAAGATTGTGGCAATATCGTTGGTGATCTAATCAAATCATGTTCAATGATTTTTTTACAATTAAATTATTTTTGAGAAAAATTTCAGAAATTATCCAATTATTGCAATTAAATGGAACCAAATTTTTATGAAAATATTTTTTACCACTTAAATTGAATCAGTTAAAGAATGTTTGTGCCAATTAATATTAATTCAGAATTTGAATCAATTAAATAATATTTGTGTCAATTAATTATATGTTTTGTGTTTTTTACTATTAAACAAAAAAGCGTTCTCCAATTCTCCCATATGAAAATAATTCAAATTGATTTGGAGAATTGAATAAACAGCTTAGAGTGTGATTGAATATGAAATTATTTTTATTTTATTTAAACTACATTCCTCTTATCGAAATTTTCTATTTAGTGCGCAACCTTCTAAAAAAGTCTCATTTAACACTATGAATACTATTCCATATGATTGATTTAGCATTTAATTATTATTTTGGAGGATTCATCTCTTGTTTACTCAACCCAGATGTAATATGTAATGTTTAAGGAGTTTGTATGTTTGCTAGTTGTTTAAAGGTGCTTATTATATTTTTTGTGTTCTTGATTTTCCTTTCTATTAAACTATCCAACTTCCATTCATTGTATTTGGAAAGGGTACCAACCATACAAACTCACAAACACATTCACATAATTAGAAAAATCACAATTGGTATACTAGAAAAAGGACTTCACTATCAATCCATTAAATTGATCCTTTTGTATTTTTAATTCTCGGTGATATTTAAAATCTGATTTTCTTTTGTTTTTTGTTTGACATGCACTTCCAGGTTTACAATCCAATCAGCTTTAAGCTTTTTTATTTTCATCATTTAATTTATTTTAATTTTAAAATAACAATCTAAGTTATTATTAATTTATTCATTTTACTTGTTTTTCAGGTTCTTTGTCCCTTTGGATATGTGGTTTTTTTAGATACGGTATTTTACTCATCTATTTTCTTTTAAAAGTCTTTGTTTTTTTTTTCCTTCTTGATATATAAGTGCATCTTAGGTTTAACATATGTTCATAATTTCCAAAAGGTTCTTGAAACATTTGATTAAGCATGAAATCCAAAGGAATTTAGCATATTTTTGGGATAATTTTGTTTTTAAAAAATTGATTTATATTCATTTATTCCTTTTATCTCTCTCTCTCTCTCTCTCTCTCTCTCTCTCTCTCTCAATCTTACCTTTTTTAATTTACTTTTTATTTTCATTTTATATTATTTTTCTCAATCTTATCATCCTTTAACTCTTTCTGTTAATTCACTACAAAACTCCCTATTAAGACCATTGATTGGGGCAAATGCAAATTTAAAAGGTCTTGGCACAACAAAAATCTTTAATACATCTGAAATATATTGTCAACATTATTCTATTTATTGTTATCTTTTTGTTCTTTTTTAATTTTTAAATAGTCAACAATCAAGAGAACAATAACAAAGAGAAACATGAAGGCAAAGTTAAAGAATAGAAGACAAACATAAAATATTTGCATTGTATTTTGTTGTGCATTTATTGTTGTTTTGGGTTTTTTTTTTATCATCTAAAGAACTTCAATTAATCAAAAGGTAATAATTATCATGGGTTTTTTTACTGTCAATATATTTTTTTTATGTGGATTTAGTTTTGTGTTTTTAACTTATTCAATCATATACACTATTAATTTTATATATTTGTGTTATTTATTGTTTTTATAATCTTTCGTTCTAGCTCTATAAACCCGAGAAAAATAACATTTTTATTTTCCATCGGTGTGTTACTGGAAAAGAAAATTTTATTTTCCATCTTTCTTATCCAATTTTTATTGTTTGTGAGTTACATCACACGATGAGTAAATGATCTATGTTTTACATGTTTATAGTTTGATTCTTTATAATGTTTATGTTATTGCCATGGTAAGTTCATAAGCATTTGATCGAAAAGTATTTTTTTTTTTTACATATATAGTTGTTAAATATCCATCGGGGTGGAAACCGAATATATGGAAAAGGGAACTAAGATAGACAAAACTTCAATGGAAAGCAGGAATAAAATACGGAATTCACATGATTACAAACTAGATGCAAAATAACTTATGAATTTATAACATAAACATTAAACTCCCAAGCGCGGCAAGCTATCGGGATGAGAGGGAATGAATGGGAAGAGAAGAATTCAATTACAGAATAAGAACATGCAAGTGAGAAAAGAAAATTTTATTTCTTACTTGCATGTTCTTATTCTGTAATTGAATTCTCCTCTTCCACTAGGAAATGGTCATTATTGAGCTCACTTCTTAGTAAATGTTGTTATTCCAGATACAACTTTCGTGAGAAGAATATCAAGGACTGGTTCAAAATAATTCCACCAATAAATGAACTATTGAGGAAATTTGTATTGAACATTTTGTTTTAAATAGAAGATATTATGCCGGAAAGTTTGATAATCCTAGTAAGTAAATCCCATGGGATCATAGTTTTGAGAAATTTTTTTGAGTTTATTCAATTCTCCAGATTCTCTTGGTGTTAGAACCTTAAGCATTTAAAGTGTTGAATAAGCAATTTGCTCTGAGTTATTATTTTTATGATGTTTAATCTGGACTGAGTTAGTGTCAACCAGAATAAATTCATAAAAATGTATAGTTTTCAGAGGAGAAATTGGTTTGTAATGTAACTAATTACCCTGGAAATCTTTAGGGAAGATTTTCTAGGGAATTATATTTGGTTTAGGATCCCAAAATTCAGGTTCCATTTGAATAACATCCTGGAATTTGTTTTTCGGGATGTATTGGGTTTGAGCTTTTAGCTTTTGGATTGCCACTGGCTCAGGTTGATGAACAAGGGCTTTGCCTTTTGGTTGGTGAAGGGTTAAAGGATTGTTTTTAAGATTTGGGATCATGGTTGCAAGACTTTCATTGCCTTCTTCTTCTGAAGCTATGTCGGCCCATGATTTAGATGGAAGGCCTTTGGGCAGATGGGAAAGACCTATTTCTTTAAAGGTTAAAAGTGTATTAATATCCATGGCATAATCATCCTTTGTTTGAGGTTTGGCTTTCTGAGTAGATGACTCAGTTTGGGATTGGGGTTTTTGGGTTGATGACCCTGATTGTGTTTGGGGTACCCGGGTGGATGACCCTAATTGGGTAGATGACCCTGATTGATTTTTGAGATCATCTCCTTGTTTAGGGGATGATCCAGACCTTGACCCATATTGGGTGTTTAGTCCAGCAATCACTAGTCGTTCTCTACTGCTCCTTCTTCCCCTTCCTTGGGAGGAGGAATAAGATTTTGCCGATTTAGGCATTAAACACTCAATGACTTCCTCCTTGTAAATATTCACGAGTAAGGTAGTCAGGAAGAAAGTTTAAGGTATCTTTGAGAAATTCAATTTCAAAATCAAAGATACTTAAGATTGTTTGCCATCTGGCAAAAATTTGTTTTGATGCAAGGTTTTTAACATCTTTTTGTAAAATTTCTTTTGTAGATTTGCAATTTACACGAATTAAAAATTTTTTATTAAGTAAATCAGATTGAAATTCAGATATGCATAAAAAAATTGCTAAAACTTATTTTGACCAAACTGGGTAAGAAATTGGAAACTCTGACTCCGATAGATCTGTTGGAATTAATCCTATTAGAAATCAGCCAAGTTGGGAACAACCTTCTAAGTTGTATTACAATAGGGCTACCACTCCTGATCTTTTTATCGAAGAAAAGGATCATTCTAAATCCTTTAATGCCAACCACATCTATGAATGGAACATATATGGCAAAATCGAGTACCAAATCCTTATGTACTCCAACAAATGTCTATGGTTGTAACAACTTATGACACATCCCTTAACTGTACTGAAGCAGTTATTGTAAATGTTTTAGTTTTCGGTTTCATTGGACAACTAAAAGGATGGTGGATAATTACTAGTCAAAAGAACACAAGATTACCATCCAAAATGCTGTCAAAACTGATGATGATGGAAATGTCTTAACGTAGGATGGTAAACCCATCCCTGATTCTATCAATCAATTAATCTTTACCATTGTTCAGCATTTTATAGGAGATTCTAGCCTCTGGAAGGATAGATATGCTAAAATTCTTTCCAATCTTAGATGTAATACTTTAGCTGACTTTAGATGGTATAAAGATACCTTCCTCACTAGAGTCTTTACCCAAGAAGACAACTAATAACCTTTCTAGAAGAAAAATTTCTTGTTGGTCTTCCAAAATCTCTCGGGGATAAGGTTAGAGACAAGATCTGTAGTCAGCACCCCAATAATGAAAATCCCTTATAGGCAATTAAGTTAAGGTCAACTTATTGCTTTCATCCAAAAGGTAGCCTTAAAAATTTGCCAAGATGATAAGATCAAATATCAACTTGCTAAAGAAAAAGCTCAAAATTGCAGAGATTTGGGTAATTTCTGTGAGCAGTTTGGTCTTTCTTATTCTAAACCTAGAAAACCCAGAAAGCATAATCATAATCCTGAAAAACAGAAACCCAAGAAATATATTTATCACCGTCATAAATCTGGAACTACACCTAGGAAGCTTAGGAGAGAATTCCAAAACAAACCTCCCTTTGATAAAGTAAACATTCCTAAGAAACCTATAATCTGTTGGACTTGCGGCAAACCTAGCCAAAAAAGTCAGTATTGTAGGCTTAAGAAGAAGCTTAGGAACCTCAACCTTGATCCATCTGTAGAAGAATAGATTAACCAATTCTTATGAAGATGACTTATCTTCGACTGATGAAGATTGTCCTTCTTCTTCTTAGATCAATGTTCTCACTAGAGAACAAGATCTTCTTTTTGAGGTGATTAATTATATTACTAATCCTTAAGGAAATAAAACCCTTTTGTTAAAACTCAAACAATATTTTGATGAACCAACATCTTCTTCTTCCAGATCAAACAATTTGTTGATTAACAACAAGTTTAATCTTAAAGATATGCTTAAGAAATTTGAAAAGAGTGTTGTTAAACCCATTATCATTCAGGATCTTCAACATAAAGTTAATCAACTGAAAGTTGAAATACGCCTTATCAAGGAACAACAAAATATTCATCAGAATATCTTGACTATTTTACAATCTGGTGATCAAACTGACAAGGAAGAACCTGTTCAGAAAATTCAACCTTCTGATAATGATTCTTCAAATTATTTAGTAATTCCTCCAAAGATTTTTGAATTAATTAATCAATTAACAATTCAAAGTTTTATATCAAAATCAAAATCATTGTTGGAACCTTTATCCTTGAAACTGAAGCTCTGTTTGATATAGTGGTAAATTTAAATTGTATTCAGGAAGGATTAATTCCAACCAAATATTTTGAAAAAACTTCTAAACGTCTTAGTACCGCTAGTGGTTTTAAGCTCCTTGTTAATTTCAAACTTTCAAATGCTATTATTGAAAAGGACGAATTAAAAGTTAAAAACCTTAAAAATGTAGTTATCCTTGGAACACCATTTATCAAATCTATTTTCCCTATCACCATCTCAAATAAAGGTATTTCTACCAATTATTTGAACAAATCCATCACTTACAAATTTCTCAAAACCCCTATCATAAGAGATTTAAGTCTCGTATTTTATAAGCAAAACCATATCAATTATCTTAAGGAAGAAATTTCTTATAATAAAATTGACAATTTGCTTAATCAACCGGTTATTCAAAATAAAATCAAATCTTTGTCTAATCAAATTCAAAACTCTATATGTGTTGATATTCCAAATGCATTTTGGCAGAGAAAACAACATATTGTAGATCTTCCTTATGAAAAGGATTTCAATGTCACCAAATCCATACCAAGGCTTTCCCTATCCAGATGAGTCAAGAAATTTTATTTCTCAAAATAAGATTACAAGATTGCAACTTAGAGGTATACCTATGGGAGAAACTCTGTGAATCTAAAAACTTGATTACAGAATGAGGAATGCAACCATTTTAAAGACATGAAATTTTCCTATTCCTACAGTTCTGGTAAACAAAACTAGATAACATACCGCTACAGTGAATAGTAACAGTGATCAACCACAGGAAAGGATGATGAACTGATGACATCATGCTTCTGCAAGATCAATAATGAAACAATCGTCTTCATTTTGATTGAAATCATCTGAAGATGTTGAAGAAATTTCTTCAAGCTTATTTGATGAAGACGAATCTTCTTCTTTCTTCAAGAGATCAAGGATGGTATGCATATTCTCAACAAACTTCTCCTTTGAAGATGATGCTGCCAGAGCCGACAAGGCTAACAACCTCTAATTGAGAAACTGGCAAGTCTTCGGATTAGCTGCTTTGGTCTATTTTGGATGACTCTTGAACTTTACTTTGAATGGTCAGGAGCAATACTCTACTTCCACTGAGATCAAAGCATGAAAGAAAGTCTTTAGTCTGTATCTGAACCATAGCCATATGTTGAAACCATAAAATGAGATGACCGAGACAAGAGAACCGTAACCAATAGGAAAGAAAGTTGGCACAAAAGACATACCAAACTGGGTCAAAAGAGAGATTGCCCTCCGGCTGCAATTCTGAGGAATGCACTTCAACCACGTACTTCCATACATCAGAGGTCAAGCCCTAACAAAGCAAAGCTTTACCTGGTCAGGATAAGCCCTTGAGTGATCAAATTGGGACACCATTTGACAAGGCTTGATGTCTGGGCATAGGTAATTGTCCTTTGATAGAGACATTACCATAAACATACCTCCACTGAAAGATCCATGCGAGAGAAATCTTACTAAAAAGTGTAAGTCCATTGGGAAAGGATCATTATTGAGTGCACACTTCTTAGCAAATGTTGTTAATCCAGATATAACTTCCGTGGGAAGAATATCAAGGACTGGTCCAAAATAATTCCACTAATGAATGAACCATTAAGGAAATTTGTATTGAATATTTTGTTTAAAATAGATGAGCCAGGAGTGCATAAGTCTTTGTTTTGAAAATAAAAGACATTATGGCAGACAGTTTGATAATCCCTGTAAGTATATACCATGGGATCATAGTTTTGAGAAAAAAAATTGAGTTTATTCAATTCTCCAAATTCTCTCAGTGTCAGAACCTTAAGGATTTGAAGTGTTGAATAAGCAATTTTCTCTGAGTTATTATTTTTATGATGTTTAATATGGACTGAGTTAGTATCAACCAAAATAAATTCATAAAAATGTATCGTTTTCAGAGGAGAAATTGGTTTATAATGTAACTGATTACCCTGGAAATATTTAAGGAAGATTTTCTAGGGAATTATGTTTGGTTTAGGATCTCAAAATTCAGGTTCCATTTAAATAACATCTTGGAATTTGTCTTTTGGGATGTATTGGATTTGAGCTTTAGGCTTTTGGTTTGCCACTGGCTCTGGTTGATGAACAAGGGTTTTTCCTTTTGGTTGGTGAAGGGTTAAAGGATTGTTTTTAAGATTTTGGATCATGGTTGCAAGACTTTCATTGTCTTCTTCTTCTGATGCTATGTCAGCCCATGATTTAAATGGGAGGCCTTTGGGAAGATTGGAAAGACATATTTCTTTAAAGGTTAAAAGTGTATTAATATCCATGGCATAATCAGCCTTTGTTTGAGGTTTGACTTTATGAGTAGATTATTCAGTTTGGGATTAGGGGTTTTGGGTTGATGACCCTGATTGTGTTTGGGAGGAAGAAGAAGATTTTTCCAATTTAGGCATTGAACACTCAATGACTTCCTCCCTATAAATATTCACGAGTAAGGTATTCAGAAAGAGAGTTTAAGGTACCTGTGAGAAATTCAATTTCGAAATCAAAGATACTTAAGATTGCTTGCCATCTGGCAAAAATTTGTTTTGATGCAAGGTTTTTAACATCTTTTTGTAAAATTTCTTTTGCAGATTTGCCATCTACACGAATTAAAAACCTTTGATTAAGTAAATCAAATTGAAATTTAGTTATGCATAAAACAATTGCTAAAACTTCTTTTTTCACATTAGAATAATTCTGCTGAGGAGGATTCCAATGTTTTGAAGTAAATACAATTATTTGTTCTTTGCCATTGACAGACTACTTAAGAATGTCACCATAACCAATGTCAGATGCATCTGTTTCGACAATCATTTTGGCTATAGGATTGGGAAGATAAAGACAAGGAAAATCTTTAACCTTTGATTTAATTTGTTTGACAAGATCAGTGTGAACAATAGTCCACAGAGGAGGTGTCTTTTTGAGACGATCATAAAGATGTTTAGTAAGATTACTAAGTTGCGGAAGGAAATCAACAACATAGTTTAAACATCCAAGAAAACGTTGAAGTTGAGTTTTCTCAATAATTTGATTTGGAAATTTGTTTGCAAAATCAATTGCATGATTAATAGGAGTGATGGTTCCTTGGTAAATATTGTGATCTAGAAAACGAATTTTAGTTTGGAAAGATTAATTTTGGATTTGGACAGAGCAAAACCACTTTTATTGATTATCTGTATGAAGATGTTAATGTGCTTGAAGTGTTGATCAATGGATTGGGAAAACACAAAAACGTCATGAATATAAACAATGATAAAAGATGAATAAGGATAAAAAAAAATGTCATTCATAATTTTTTGGAATTTTGAAGGAGCATTTTTTAATCCAAAGGGCATAACTCTCCATTCATATTGTCCAAAAGGGACAATAAAAGTTGTCTTGTAGCAATCACTATCCTTGATTTGAATTTGCCAAAATCCATATTTCATGTCAAATTTTGAAAAGATTTTAGTAGAAAAGAGTCGATTAAGGAGATTCTTCTTATTAAGAATCGGATAACAATTCATTAAAGGGCTTGATTAAGAGGTTTATAGTTGATAACTAAGCGAGAAGTATCACGCTCAATCTCAGCTTGTTTGTTGACATAAAAAGCAGAACAAGACCAAAGACTCTTGCTCTTTCTGATTAATCCCTTATTCAGGAGATCCTGAATCTCTTTCTGGTAGTGAACAAGAAGTTCTTTGCTCATTTGGATAGGGCAAGCCTTGCTAGGGATTTGGCGATCTTTGAAATCCTTTTCATAAGAAAGATCTACAATATGTTGTTTTCTCTGCCAAAATGCATTTAGAAGATCACCACAAATAAAATTTTGAATTTGATTAGACAAAGATTTGATTTTGTTTTGAATAATTGGTATATATATATATATATATATATATATATATATATATATATATATATAATTTGTGTTAAAGAAGGAAATGTTTTGTGTCATATGGTAGAGTTGACTACATTTGATGTTTAAAACATCTTTGCATATAATCATGCTAAATTAACTCACATTATGTATAAAATAAAATCCGAATAAAACTTTTTAAATATTTTGTTAACCCCATAAAAAATCTAGTACATATAAAAGTATAAATGAGCGTATATTAGTCATTTCAGTTTTACGGCTTAAAATCAATTGGTTAAGAATTTTAGAAAAAAACAATTGGTTAAAAATGTTATAATTTATGTGTGAACGTTTTTTTTTTCCTTTTATTATTGGTTAAGAACCTACTATAATAATCTTTTGTTGATCCATAGAATCAAAGGCATGAACTAGATACCAACAATTTACAACAACTCATACATTATTCAATCAATTGATCTAGACTTCCTTAATCTTATTATAATAATCTAAAATTGGGAAAGAAAAAAACAACCAGTTAAAATATATATAATTTACGTGTATACATAAGATTCATTCTCAATTAAAAACTGTAATTCTTTATAATCAATTTTAGTCAATATTTAA